>LGRX02029734.1:0-31061 GCA_001247695.2 Cymbomonas tetramitiformis
TGATAATACTTATCCATGCGTATGGACGATCCCATCCACACGTATGAACAAGACGTCCGTACGTGTGAACACCGTATGGAAAGACGTAAGATTTGTCAGCACGACAGAGCAGGACACTGCAGGACATTCACGAATGGTACACGTATATACAAAATGTTTACAAAATATTGTGCTATTCTAGCCTAGCTTCTCGGCTTCTTTCCTGGCCTCTGGTCTTCTTTGGCAGGTGCAAGTGCATTCTTTTTCTTTTTAAATCTAAGAGGTGACTTTTTGGCAGCCTCGTTCTTGGAACCGCCCCCCTCCTTCTTCTCCTCCTCCTCCTCCTCCTCCTTCTTCTCCTCCTCGGACGCCTCCTCATCGTCCACAGCCTCTCCTTCCTCTTCTTCATTAGCAGCGACAGCCTCATCCTCGACAGCCTCAACAACCGTCCCATCATCATCATCCTCATCATCGTCCGCGTTACCCTTTTCCTCCTCAACATCCGCATCGTGCATCTCTTCCTTCTGACACCCCCGCACGTCCTGAAACCAGTGACGGCTCGTTCCTCTCGTATGACACTGCAAGTGAATGCAACCTAAGTAAGTGCATTAAGAGCAAAGACAACAAATGACAAGCTAAATGCAACTAGAACAATACAAGCAAACACACCGTGACGGGGGGATATTCACGGTCCCGTTCCGATACCTCAGCAGGCTCCAACTTCAGGCCGGCCAGTTTTCTCCCTGTCATCCTCTCGGGATACAGCTTGTCCGTGTTGGCGTGCCTCAAGTAGGCCTTGTGTATCCTGCGTACATAAACCACTTGTTAGACGGCGTCCTTACATATGTACACCGCCTTCCACCCGTATGGACGGCACAATAAATGGTGTCCACGCGTATGGACAGCGAAACAACACCACGCACACATGTACACATGGACGTTCGCGTAAGTGCAAAAGGTAAAAATGTGAACGTTGCAGGGGAAGGCAGGGAGGGAGGGAGGACTTGCCAGATAACATTTTTTCTTACTATAACTGACTGGAGGTTGTGCTCCAGCATCTCCATCGTTTTATTAGCCGTCCCGGTGCGGAGGTGCTCGGCACTCACGAGCTCATCCACCATGGACATGTGGTGGGATAACATCCTCTCCACGGGGTAAACGTCCCCCTTCTCTGGGAGGTGCACCACAAACTCCACGTACAGCTCGTAGGTATCCCTGGGCAAAAGCATCGGCTTCTCGTTTAAGGATTTCCCCGGCCCGATGGCGGCGACGGTTGCCCGACCGATGACGAGGTTGGAAAGGCCAGTTTTGGTGGCCTTGCCGGTGTCGTAACCGTCACCGATACGACCCACGTCCGCCTGGGGGGTGGCAAACACGTCAACCTGGTCCCCGACAGCCAAAGGGCCCTCCAGGTTGGGGGAGTGCTCGTCTGCCTGCGGCGCCGACCCTTCGGAGACCGTCTGTTGGGGCGCTTCCACCAGGACACCGTGGGGACGACGTATGGACTAAGTCGTTCGTACGGGCGACACACGCGTGGAAACATATAAGAAAAACAGTTAAGAACTGGCGCTCACTAGCAAAAACGTACACCCCTGTGGACAACGTGCAAACTACGTGGTTCATAAGCGTGGAAACAATCAAGCGGCACAAGTTGAAAAAGGGTTCACATAACCACGCGCCTGGACCCCGTTGGACAGCGAGTGGACACCGCAGTTTACAGGCGGAAGAGCACAAAAGTTACCTTCGGTTTCTTTTCAGGGGCTTCAGGGGCTTGGGCACCAAGCGCGTTGAAGATCTCAAAGTGCTTGCCTTCGGTGAGTGGGTTCCCAGCAGCCACTGCCAGAGCCACCTGCAGGCACGCATCTGTCTCCTCCGGGGTCGGCATATCCCTGTGCCCGTACACCTTGTACCCGGCCGCTGGACCCTTGTACCGGATGTGAAACCCGTCGGGGAAGTCCTGGGTGACCTTAAATTTCCAGCGACCGGGCCCATCCGAGGTATTTTTTAAATAACTCAACCGGTTGGTGACGTATGTTTTGACCATGCGCAGGGGCACCTGCGGGTGTCGGGACTGGATATGCTTGGATATCTTGTTGTGCACGGCCACCCCGATGACGGCGACCGTCCCAGGGGGCAGCTTGCCTGTTCCATGCCAGTCGTCGATTATCTCCCGGGCGTCTTCCTTCATGTCGTTTAAAACTTGGGCGCCCGGGTCCAACACCAACCGCTCTGTATTTGCGGCCTGCGCAGCCTCTGCAGGTTTGGCTGCACCCCCCGCCCCGGCAGCCCCTGCAAACATCAGCATTTGCTGCTGCATGCTCTGCATTTGCTGCATCATTTGCTGCATCGCGGAGTTTGACCCGGTCGCCTCGACCAAGTTGGTTTGGCGACGGGTCGGTGTCGTGGAAGTGGGGGCGGGGGGTGGTGATTTTGGTTTCTGTGTGCGTTGTCTTCCGGGCTGAACTCGCAATCTGGTCATGTTGGGAACTTACGAAACAAAAAAGCGAGGAGGTTCGTTTGCTGGAGGACTGTGGGCGTTTGTATTTGGCTTACTTTTGGCGGCGATGGCATGAAAACGGTCTTCACGGGCGTGGACAGCGCTGCCTTCGTGGCGTTCATCCGTACAGTACGGGCGTCCGAACGTATGACCGTTGAGCTGGTGTATGAGACAGCGTCGTCCATGGGCGATTTTGAACATGCATGTCTCAATTTCTTTTTTCTTTTTCAAATTGGTATCAGAGTCCTCTCTGTAGGGAAACGCGGTTTTATGAATATAAGTTTTGCCGTGCAGCGGGTTTCCATCATCGTGGGTGCTTGGCCGAGTGGTCAAATGTTGGTAAGCCGAACGCGTTACACGCGAGGGTGAGGGGTTCAAATCCCCTTGGAGGCATGGGCATCCACGATACCCCTTGTGGTCTAGCGATATGAGGCGATTGCCGCCGACGACGCCGCTAGTCCACAAGGGGCGTCGTGGGTGCCCACCCACGCCTCCATGCCATTTTAAGTTTCGGTAACTCATGGAGACCGTCCGATTAAGACTGGACCGTCGATTGCACTGTCCGCTGGGAAACAATCCCACTGAGTGCCTGTTCTGGGGTAAATCGCAAGCAGCGAGAGGGCGTCTAACCCCCCTCCCGCTTAATTTTTTTTTTGTCCCCCCGCTCCGATTTTAGCCCTCCATCGGCCTTTTTAAGGGATTTTTTTTTTGCCATTTTTTCGCTAAGTATTTCTACCCAAGTGTCCACCGTGTGGTAAAATGTGCTGTCCGTACGCTGTCCATACGGTTTGTATGTTTTTATTTTCCATGAGGTCCAGTTTCATGTCATATGAACGGTCTGAAAAAGGCCGTCCATGGGACATGAATCATACGGACAGTCAAGGCTAACTCGGATGGACATCGTATGGACTGCTAACTGACGTTTCCACGCGTGTGGACATTTTTCAACAAAAAGCGTACAAACACTATAAAGTCGTACGAAAACTCGTAATTCAGCGTGTGCTTTTCCTATCCATCCATGCGGACTGTTCAAAATGTGCTGATTTTTCCAACCATATGGACAGACCGTCCATGGGACATGCCCACGTGTGGAAATGTGCTTATTCATACGAAAATTCGTACGACCCCCACATGGACAGCTAACTGACGTTTCCACGCGTGTGGACAACCGCTCTCATGGACTAGAATGCTTGCGGAATCCACACGGACAACACATAGCGTCCATCCTTAATCTAACGTGTGGACCACGAGTTTACAACCTTGACGTAAGTGTCGGTGCATTCGCGCAGATGTGACATGGAACGTATGAACACCGTTGTCCATACGCTGGAAACCTAAGCCTAGCGTACGAACGCCGTACGTACGACGCACGGACGACCAAAGATGCCATTTTGTCCCTGCGTTCAATGCAATGGTGAAAGGTGGTTATCCAGTAAGCAAACTCTCCGGCACGTGCGTGCCAATGGACTTTATGGTGATCGATCGCCGTCACCAGAGCGACAACAAGATGAACATAGTGAGGAGGAGGAATTCCCAGAAGATATTGCCATCCACGAGGCAGCAGATGCGACGATCAAAAAAATCAATCGGCTCTTCTTGGGACCTCAAGAGGACCCAAGCGCAGAGGTAGGTCTTCCTTATCAGCTAAGTCAGCAATTCATCAGCATTCATCACATTCATGCCTTCTTTGAGGATGTGTGTGTGTGTGTGTTTGTGTGCGCAGGAAAGTCTAGAAAACGTCCAAGCGTCCGCTGACGTTGTGGCGAACAATTTCGTGTTGGATCTTCTCGTCTCCCACAACCACCACAACAGCTCGCAGGCCTACTTCGATGCGATTCTGAACATTCTGCGTGTTCACTACGTCGACAAAGTAGCCGATAGTGCACATACTCACATCGCAGAGGTTCCATCTACCTATGCACAAGTATTGCAGAAGTGGAAGGAGATGTTCAAGGGATACAACAAAGTGGACGTTTGCCCCGAGTGCTCCGAATTCTTTCAGGACGAGCACGCCAACCGCGACAAGTGTCCGAAATGCCTGGAACCGAGATACGAGGACGGAAAGACGGTGAAGGGGGTATACATTCCTGGTCGAGCTCGCTGTATTTTTCGATGGTGGCCGCTCGAAACGCTGTTCACCGTATTCTTCCTGACGCCGGAGTTAGCCATGCTAGCGCGTACGTGGTGGAAAGAAGGCATGTTGGACAAAGACCCCCGAGCGGAGGTACATGGTATACTGGGTGAGTTTACTCCGAAATTTCAATCCGTGACTGTGTACACCGCATGGACGTAAGGACTGTACATCGTCCGTGGGTACGATTAGCATCGTCCACCCGTGTGGACGAAGCAAGTGCGGAATTCGTATGTCGTATTTCCCACTGCTCGTGCAAACTCGTCCATGTAGGTGAACACCATATGGATGGTAAATACGTACGCCGTCCGTACGCACGGACGTCGTTATCCACTCGTGTGAACAGTTTAATTGCGGAAATCTTAGGTGCCATTTCCCAGAGCTCGTGCAAACCTGTCCATGAGTGTGAACACCGTATGGAGAATTCGTTCGCTCGTCGTCCGTACGTGTGTACTTAGTTATCCACCCGTGTGGACAGTTAGTGTAAGGAATTCTCATGTATCGTTTCCCAATGCTCGTGCAGACTCGCCAGGATTTCTCAACTTCGTTCGCAACAAGTGGGACGTCTTTAAAGACCCGAGGAACATTGCCATCATGGCGTGTGCGGATGGCGTCCAATCCTTCAACGACGGCATACGCACGGTGACTCCGCTGTGTTTTACGATTGTCAATTTCCCAGGAGAAATTCGCTGCAAACGAGAATACGTGATGACTTGGGGAATCTGGGATGGAAAACCGAAAGTCAGCAGCAAGTTCTACGACATGTTCACCTTGGAGGTTAACAGACTGACTATCGGCGTACGCATGTTCGATGTGATTACCAACACGGTTTTCACGTTCAAGCTCGTGCTGTACAAAGTGCTCGAAGACTACGTTGGCTTGAGCGACGCAGCGAGACGATTGGGAGCTAATTCGTACTTAGGTTGCCTAAGATGCTGGATACGGGGTACTGAGAAATCTACATCTGGTCTAACGAAAATCATATATTCCTCACTACACCAAGGACTGCAACCAGGTAAACGCATGACCCCTTCGTTTGTCCCCTTTCCTTCTTCGGCTGTACGTGTGCCCACCGTGTGGACACCCCACGGACAGCTCGTGGATTTTTAGCTTACATTATGTGTTAAAGAACACCCTGTTCGGGCTAGTGGATACCGGCGTCCATACGCGTGGACGACGGAACCATATGTCATCCGTACGCGTGATTCACCGTCTAAGCGTGTTGTGTTGATTTTCTCCGCCGGCATTGAGCAGGTGAATCAATTCCTCTTCGCACCAACAGCGAAGTCCGCGAAACCCAACAGCTCCACGCCAAGATGATCAGAGAGGGACGAGTGCCTAAATCAATCATCGAGGAATTCATGAAGCAGAGCGGGGTCAAGGAACCATGCCCGATGTCAATCATTCCTGATTTTGACGTTGTAAAAGACTACCTTCTCGACTTGATGCACATCTTGTACAACCTGATTCACGGCGTCCACTGCGTGATTTTTGGTGATGGTTGGGGACCGAACACACGCAACTATGCGCGAAAGATGAAGGTCCATCGATCGTGGGTTATCGCACCCCACCCAGAAATGTAAACGATCGAAGATCTGCTGCGAAGCGACTGGCAGGTAAGCTGGTAGGTCGTTTGCGAGTTTCTGCTGTTCCATACGGGTGGACACCTTGTTCCGTCCGGACGGACGTCCTATGCCACCGTTCGGACGACGTATGGACCCTCCACTGTATGCCTAACAATGTAAATTCTTCGCAGACAAACCATCACCGTGGGGACTGTCACCGATCGCAAAGACCGGTGCAATCAAGTGGGTACGAAGTCTGAAGCTCCCGACAAATATGGGACCTCTACCTAAGAAACTTTTGCAGGAGAAGTACAACAGCCCGAATAAGGTGCGGAAGATGAAGGCCGCGGAGCTGGTGGTATCCCTCACTTCTGGGATACTGGGCGTTATTGCATCCTGGCAAAATGCTGACGGGCAAGTTCTCCGTCCACAATACGCGAAGTTCGTCGGCGAATTTGCGGTGGTGGTTCGAGAATTAACCGCCCCCTCAATTGATCCAGAGGTACGTTAATTAGCCTAATCCACGTGTGCTTCGGTGTGGACACCGTACGGACGCCGCACGGACGACGTATGAAGTCGTTGTCCATCCGGGTGTTCCTCCAGTATTCACACCTGTCATGTCCCGGTTCGAGATTAAGGTTGCCTCTCATTTTGCCTTTCAGGAAATGAACAAGCTGCAGAGCCGAGTCATGAAGTTGAGAGATGAGATGGAGCGGAACAACTCCCCTGAGGCGTTGGTGATTATGTCGCATCTTCTCGTGCACATTGTCGACCAGCTGAAGGACAACGGCCCAGCACGGGAAATCTGGATGTATGTCTTCGAAGACTATTTCGGGTTGTTGAAGCTGTCCATCAAGACCCGCTCACAACCAGTCGCCAGCATGATGAAAGGATTGGAGTTGCGGCGAACGGTTTCCATGGTTGCGGGCATCAAGCAGATGCATCGAATTGGTCGAGCTCCGCATTATCGACCTCCTGCAAAGCAGAACATCTTTACAACAAAATCAAGCACTGTGCGGCCATCCGCTGGTGAGCACATCCATAAGTATTATGTGTACCATGCATGTCAGTCTGTCCATGCGTGTGGATGCTTTGTAAGTACGTTTGCACGTAGTTGTTCACACGCGTGGACAACGATCCATACGCACGGACAGTACTTTACTATTGTCCGTTTGATCAATAGCACTTGTCCAAGCGCGTGGACGAAGGGCCTTCCGTGCGGACGACGCCGCCCACGCGTGTGGAATACCTGTCCGTACGCACGGATAGGTTTTCACTATTGTCCGTTTTTTCTCTCTTCAGTCTTCTTGTGAGACAACTAATTCACTTGCGCGGCGTCAATCGCAACAGATGACAGGGAAAAGATTCAAGTTTATCTTCGTACCGAGTTCCCCGAGTACGACATTCTGTGCAAAAATTTCGACGACAGACTCGCCTTATTCAACAGGTACCAACTCATATGCGTGTCTGTAAATTGTGCAAATGCCATGTGGATGGCGTATGGACGGCGTACGGCCACCGTATGACAACGTACGGAACACTGAGTCCACCCGTGTGTACCTTGCGAATGCAGGAACGCTCTGCAACGGAATCGTCGCAACCGACGGGCGGGTCGTCGAAGGCCGATGACGAATGACGTGGTTCCGGTGTTTCTACAACCAGACACGTGGCGGAGGTGCCCAACAACTTTGCAGATTCAGCCTTTCACCGAGGAGGAGCAGGCCTTCGCCTTAGCCGGCATCGCCCCGTGGACGGAGTATCCTAGCATCAAGATCGGGCGTGAAGATTTCCGAGTGCACGACAGCGACATTGGTTTGAAGAGCTGTCAACGGTATTTCAAGAGCATCTTTCGAACTCCGGGAGTGCCAACTCAAGCCCAACTTCTTACAGGCGAGATACCGGACGATGACGTTGAAGATAGGTATGGGGAAATCATGAAGATTGTCAAGCTTGACCTTCCCGGTCACGAGATCTTTCTGTTGAAGGCCCGTTGGTACCCAAAGGCGGCTGCGCTTGCGGACGACATCAGCAAGAACATTTACCTGCGCAAAGACATGCCATGGGACGTGTCTCAGCCATTCGTTCGCGCAAACAGCATTGAGAATCAAGTGGTAATTCAGGATGTTCCTTTCATGCCGGCTTGGCTTGCCCGGTTCAAAGGAAATGTTGTCCCTTTGGCCATTCGACGACGAACTGATTGCTTGCAAGTTGTGTTGGATCGCAAGGCGGATTTCTTCCGTGAACTCGATGGTAACAGTAGTAGCGAGGATGACAGTAGTAGCTCATCTGATTCAGATGATTGCGGATGATACACGATGTAATATATATGTAAATAAACCGTATGTAGGCGGATACCTGTATTCACACGCATGATTCCGCTAATCCATGCGGGTAAACTCTTATCCACACGCGCGGATGTATGTGTCCACACGCGTGTTTCAACAAACTCCAATTTCGACGTCCATACGTATGGATTGGCGAATTCCGATCGTCCATACGTCTGTCCACACGGCGTCCGTACGCATGGGTTCGATCGGTGACACGCCTCCATGGTGCCCACATGGCTGATGAAGGGGCAGGAAATGCTCGGGCACACCCAGGCCCGGGTGCAATGGCTGTCCACACGTGCGGACAAGCGCAAACGAGTGGCGCAGCACGGGTCTCACACTGTCCATACGTCCGTCCACACGTCGTCCGTACGCGTCCGTACGGTCCAGGGACACGTCCCCATGGTGCCCATGTGGCTGGTGAAGGGGCAGGAAATGCTCGGGTACACCCAGGCCCGGGTGCAATGGCTGTCCACACGTGCGGACAAGCACAAAAGAGTGGCACGGCACGGGCCTCACACTGTCCATACGCCCGTCCACACGTCGTCCGTACGCATGGGTTCGTCCAGGGACACGTCCACATGGTGTCCATATGGCTGAGGAAGGGGCAAGCAGTGCTCGGGTACACCCAGGCCCGGGTGCAATGGCTGTCCACACGTGCGGACAAGCGCAAAAGACTGGCACGGCACGGGCCTCACACTGTCCATACGCCCGTCCACACGTCGTCCGTACGCGTCGGTACCGTCCAGGGACACGTCCCCATGGTGTCCATATGGCTGAGGAGGGGTAGAAGCGGCATTCCTCGCTGTCCGCACGTGTGGACAGCAATTTCCAACGGTTCATGCGTATGGACGGCACCTATCCATACGGTCGGGCAGTGTACGGAGCGTCCACACGCGTAATAAAATCAGGTAAACTAGCATACGTCGTCCACACGGAGGCGCACGTATGGACGACGTGTGGATTTATCGTATGGACACCGTATGAACATCACTTTTGCAAATTAGACATTTTCACACGTGTGGATTTTGCAAAAAAAGCGTCCATATATACGGCGTCCATCTGCAATCCACGCGTCGTTCATCTGGATTTCCACGCGTGTGGACAGGCCAATAATTTGTAGGGACGGCAACCAGAGATGCCGTAGAGCTGGCCAGCAAGGAACAACAGAGCACAGACGCCATTAGTGCACACCGGAGAAAACTCGGCGGAGTCCGCGGACGGTACATCGGAGCTGCTACCGGCGATGCCCCCCTGTCAGAGTCATGCTCAAGAGTGCCGAAGGAGCCAAAAGCCACTCGCTGCCCGCCGTCAGAGTCATTGTCAGAGCCTTGGTCATTGTCAGAGCCTTCAGAGCCAATGTCAGAAGCCTCAATCCTCATGCCAGCAAACAGCGGAGCCGGTGCAGAGTCGCCGAGCTGGAGTGACGGGACAGAGCCAGGCAAGCCGAGAGAGCCAGGGACAACCACTGGCGGGTCATGAGCCGCAGGCACACCACCAGCCACGAGTGCAGAGGGCTGCCGAACCGCAGGCGGTGGCGGAATCGAGCCCCGTGCATCCGAGTGGAATGTGGCCAGACCAAACTGAGCCATGCCGTCATCGTCAGCCGCCGCATCCTGAGCGGAAGCCGCAGCATCCTGAAAGTGCCGCAGAGATGTGGGCTCAGCCGTCACAAAAGAATGTGCCGACAGCTCGCCCCAGCCCCACCGCATCGCGTAGTTCTAACGAGTCGGCCTTTGATACGTCGTTTGTCCCCAGAACGCATCCAGGTCTGTGGATCGTATTTTAAGAAATCCTTCCACGGAGAGAAAACTCCAGCCCGTGGCTTGTAAACTACCCCGGGAAGTAGAGGCACAGGCAGTTCGTCCACAAGCTCTTCAGACTGAACAACCGCTACGTCTTGGGACAAATCAACATCCTGAGAAAAATCTATCGGAATAGCTGGTCCGGTATAGGATGTATAGTCCGATTTGACTTTGTGCTTGAGCTTTGGTTCTTGTCCCGCGCTGTAGGATTTCATAGATTCATTCGAGTCTTTTGGAGGTGGAGGCGATTCGGTTAAGTCACAAACTAAAATTTCGCGCTTTACCTCAGGGCGAGGCGGGGAAGCTGATGCTTGGGAAGATTCGTGTGTGGCTGTTTCGGCATTTACACAACGGGTTTTCACTTCGCTTGATCCGGGGGTTGTACTGACACCACCGATCACAAGTACGTCAGCTCCGTCAGGGAACACGGTGCCGAGCTCGGCAGGTTGCACGTCTTCTGTGCTGCGCATGTGAAGAAGCAGCGGGGTATCGGTAAGGGTTGGAAACAAGGCCTGTAGTAACTGAAGAGAGATTGGCACCGCATGCGGGACATCCAAAGCATGGTTACCGTATCGCAGGGAAGTCGGCATTGGATTCCTATGAGAATGTGACCATGAGAATGTACCATGAGAAATGAATTATTTTATGAAAACAACACTCTATATAGACATGGGTTTAGTGTAAATATTTATATTATGACACCCAGACTCACGTGTGACAATCGTATACGATTGTCAAGCTGGAGCACTAGGTCCGACACCCAGACTCACGTGTGACAATCGTATACGATTGTCAAGCTCGATCGTTGGGTTCGTCTCTCTGACGCACGTTTGAAACTCACATGCGACTGGGTTATACCCCCTGAGTCCCTGATTAGGGGGGGAAGGGGCAGTCGGTGTATATTCCTTAAGTATGAAGAAAAAATTTAAATTTTCTTAAGTATGTGAAAACGCAGGCGTCGACGCGGACCGACGCGTTACACTCCTTAAGTATGGGCTTAAGTATGGGAGCCCTATTTTGCGAAATCTTAGAATGTTAAAAATGTTTGGTCCGGTCCGTCCAGTCCGTCCAAACTGGACGGACTGGACGGACTGGACGGACTGGACGGACTGGACGGACTGACTGGACCAAAACTAACTCTCAAGAACATGCTGACAGCTCGCACACCTCTGGGCGACCCTCCATCATGCAGAGCGACTCGAAGGCGTGCTCATCCCCAGCGTCATAGAACCGCTGGAAACGAACAGCCAGGCAGTCAGTCTCATAGTCCTCAACTGCACCACAATAGTGGGCAGAGTGAGGACCGCCGTTGGGGCATTCAGCATGCCAGTGCTTCAAACCACTTTGTGCAAACTCCGCAATCCTGCAGTGGGGCACGAAGGCACCGCTCTTCTCTTTCAAACGAGACAGGAGGAGCGGTGCCAAGTGGCTTAACACCAGCACGATGATGCTTAGCAGCAGAGCGGGTAAGGTGCTTGCCCGCAGGCGGTGCCCCTTCCCGCTTCTGCCGCTTCAGGTCACGAATGTCCTGCTGCATGCGCTCCAGCTGCTTCTGCAGACTGGACAACGCCGCAGCCAGGTCAGACGCGCCATCGCCGAATGACAAAGCAGAAACAGGGGCGCCAGAGACTTTCAGGCCGTGGCGGAACTGCTCCCGCACACGAGCCTGAATAGTCAAGAGAGAGACACGCCCTGCCGCTGGTCAGCTCCAGCCAGAGAATTAGCCAAGTCACGGTACAATGCCGAGTCGCCGAGAGCCTTGAGAAACTGCCGCTTCACCGCGTCCTCTGGCAAGTTGTGGGAACGCTGAACGTCCCGCAACAGGCCATTGAACTCACGGATGCCACGGTCAGGATCTTCGCTGCTGGGGACGCGAACCGCCAGCAGCGACTCAAACGAGTCAAAGGGCTCTGAGTGTTTCTGGAGCATGCGTACCACCTCAAGGGCAGCACGCTTGCCATCTCCAGGAACGTCAGACCCAGAGGCCTCAAGCCAGTCACGAGCGGGCGAGCCAGGGCGAGCCAGAAACGTCAGAGCCGAAAGCAGCAACTCGTTGCCCTCATGCCTAGCCGCAACAGTCATGTCAGTCAGGTCAAAGAGGGGAGCAAGTGCCTGCGACTGGAGAAGAAACTGCGCCCGAAGCTCGTGCATGATCTGCGAAAAAATGTCGACTGCGTCGGACTCTGTACCAGCGAAGCAGTCCGATTTGTCCCCGAGAATTTTCGTGGCAACGATTTTCGCTTTCTTTCTATAAAAATTGTCGCGAGCAAGCTGTTGACATTTGTCGAGAGTCTCCCTCGCAGCTGCGGTGGTCGGACCTGGCAGCTGCGGGGTGTGTGGTGTCGCAGTGTGCTGCGCACCCACATCATCAAAAATCGTCTCTAATCTACGGACGCGAGACCGCGTCATTCTATTTGCTGTGGTAACCATGATCGATGGAGAGACAGTGGAAAGGTCGAGCTAAGCAAGGTGGTGATGTAAAAATTGCCACGGCGGCCAAATACTCTGTAGAAGTCTCAGCAGAACAGTTCGAAAATTACAGGTCGTGAGCGGAACAATGAGAGTGGCCAAAATTCACAACGTGTGGAGCGGCCTCGCCAGGGCCAGTGGCGCACGATGTAGATCGACTCTCGCTGCGACGATACTGCCGTAAAAAAAACAATCCGTCAACCGCCGATCTCCTGCGCAGCGAAGGCGAGCACAACGTGTGCCGCCATCACTGCCATGCTAAAAGGCCATACCGCGAGAACAATACACCACCGCCCAAGTGGGCGCTCAACCCCTCCTACGTCCTACTTAGCCGAACATGGCAACAGCAAGGCGCTGCGCCATCATCAGAATCACCGGAAAGCCGGTGCGGGCCATAACCTGCGAGGAAGACAGATACGCTGTCCGGCTAAGCTCGCTGAGCATCAAACTGATAATCCGATAAACAGTGTCTGGCCGAGGCTTTATGCTCTCAGAAACCCAGACAGTGAAGCAAGACTGTACTACTGTACTGTACTACTGTACAGTACAGTGCTAGGATGTCACGGACACGATACGGAAGCAGGGTCAGGCTAGGGGCTAGTCAGAGCCCATAATAACTAAGCCTAAACCCGAAGTCCAGCACATACATCTTTCATGGAGATATGGGCATGCCGTGCCAACCGGTTCGCACCTTCGTGTTGGCATCTCCGGGGGAGGGTCCTCGGGCTCATGGACTTCGGTATAGGTCATGTCCAACGTAATCATCTTACTCTAAAAAGTGGGGAAGATGCCCCGAAGAGGGGTGTTAAGACGTTCGGTGGAAGTGCGGCGAGTCTTTTGCAAGTTTCTGATTTCCAGAAGACATGTCTTCCCCAAAGACATATCTGGAGGGCAACAAGATGCACAGAAGGTATCTGGGGTATATTCCGTTTGATTACTTTTGTTTTTTGTATTTCTTAAAATAAAAATAAAAACGCGAAAAAACAAAAAAACATATAAGGTGCACAATATTGGGCATAATTGTATGGTGAAGGTAGAAGTGCAAAAGAACAAGTGGTTTGTTCCGGAGAGGAGCAAACGTACCAAGTTACTAAGTTAAAACGGCCGGCGAATTTGGTAGAAGAAACTGCTCTTGTTTTAGAGCAGCACCATCCCTCCTAGCAACGGTCGAACAGTCGATCACGCGCGCATGTCGCGTGAGACGTGATGACTGCACGATACCGCGGATAGCAAACCCGGAAAATCTGCCAGCGCTACGCTGCGCTGGTGATGGTGTGGCGTGTGGTCGCGGTCGTGGTCAGGCGTCATCGTCAGCTAGCAACCTAGCAACCTAGCATCGCATCGCATCGCATCGCATCGCATCGCATCGCATCGCATCGCATCGCATCGCATCGTCAGGCCCAGCGCAGGGGAGCGAGCACCGCACCGCACATCGACATGACCGTTCGAGATTGAATTTTATTAAACGCTGAAGTGAAATTTGCATCTCCTACACCACTTCTACACCTATATCCAACTCAAGTCCACTGCAGCCTCGTTTTCCGCGGACTGCTGCTGGGTGAAGTGGTTCCTTTTAAATAGTTCGTCTAACAGAAAAAAACATTGCACAACGCAATACTTCAATCGTGATCGCGGGTGCTTTTCGTGCCTTGGGGTTTTTACGCGCACTTCGGCGTGCTTAGCAGCGTCGAATTGAGGTGTGAACGAGACATGTGTTCTCGCTCGTCCTTTGGACGAGATGATGTTGATTCGATTCCAACTCACACCACTAGGCCTCCTTTTTGTTTTCCTTCGGCAATCTTGTATTTCGTCTCGTACTATTTTTGCGCTTTACTAACCTTTGGTTTTGAGCTGCGCTTTGTTTTTCAGATCGGCTGAAAATGAGCAAGTGGGAAAAGCACATTTTCAGCCCATTGCCCACAACTAGAGTAAAGGTACTTACTTTACCCTTCCTAGGAATTTGTGCTTGTATTCATTGTGTGTTTTCACTCTACTAAGTGTTGGTATTTTGGTGTGCGATGTTTTTCAGATCGCGGTTAAAAACGAGCGAGTGGAAAACCCATGTTTTTGCGTGGTCCAAGACCTATGCCATGTTTGCATGTTAGTTGAACATCGTTTCTAGGTAATTAGACTAGTTGTTTAGAACGTGAATTTGAAGTAGTTCTACACACTTAGCTAGTTAGGATAATAATATGCGTGGCCCTCCTTATTATGATTAGATTCTTGATTGAAAAGTAATATTGTTAATGAAATTTTAGTCTCCAAAGCATAGCCTTTCACACAAACAAATAATCTCTTGTCGTGTATCAAACGTTGCATTGAGAATATGTTTGTCAAGGATGGCGAGAAGGGTACCATGCCATCATCTTGCTTGCACTCATCCTTCTTGCAAACTTATTTCAGCCTAAAAATATTCTGCGCGAATACGTATACGAATGTTGAAATTTATTAGACATGCAGAAGGCATTCAGAAGATATCTTCTGGACGTCTTCTGCATGACTTCTGTATATCTTCTAAATTCGGGAAGATGTCTTCTTGATAACTTCTGCGTTCCAGAAGATATCTAGAAGACATCCAGAAGACGTCTTCTACGCGTCTTCTAATGTCTACTATCTTTTGAGTCTCAGAAGACGTCCGGAAGATCTTCGGCGAGGATGTACAGAAGACTCCCAAAAGATATCAAGAAGACGTCTTCCGGGATTTGGAAGATATACAGAAGTTATGCAGAAGACGTCCAGAAGATATCTTTTGAATGTAGTCTTCCCCGAAGGTCTTCCGGACGTCTTCTGGAACCCAGAAGATGGTAGACATTAGAAGACGCGCCGAAGACGTCTTCTGGATGTCTTCAGGATGTCTTCCCCAGAAGACGTCCAGAAGACGTCTCAGAAGACGTTCAGAAGACGTTCAGAAGACGCGTCTTCTGATTTTCCCAGAATGTATGGCTCGCTTCCAGAAAATCTTCCCTCCTTCGACTCAAAGAGCTTGCGCTGGACGGCCTTGGCCACCTTCGCGTTGAAATGTTCCCTTTGGAGGGTGCGGACAGCTGCGAGAAAGGTAGCTCCCGCCGAGTTGGCCGGTAGCGCAGGAGCCATAGGTGTCTGCGGAGTAAACGCATGTCGGGCGGCTGCATTGTCGAAGATTGTCGCTAGGGAGCGTCGTCGCGACGCCATGCTGGATGTCGATCTAGCCGTAACCATGGAGAGGAAGGACTAGAGGGGCGGAGTGAGGCAATGGATGGTGAGAGCGGCAGAGGTAAGGGGCGGTCAAAAGAAGTGTAGGGTCGCCGAAAGAGCAGCCGTGAAAATGCAGAAGTCTGGAAAGTCGTGTGGTAGCGGCGGCCAATACGCAACGGAGGGTGTGGGTCCCAACCAGGAAGCGTAAACCAATCCGACGTTGAATCCCGTAAAAATGCGTCCTCAGGTACCGTGGCGTGCCCGAAATCAGCCCATCGCAACTAGGCCATGTGTGCCAGGGGACACTGGTCATTTTAAGCCGTTCGATTGGTATACATATTGTATTTCTACCCAATAGGGCCGCGCAATGGAAATGGGCACGAAAGGGGACCCCAGAGCCATTGACTGCGTACTATGGGGAGCGAGAGCCTGGGCTCGATTATAGCTGGCAGCATATTATCGTCCATCCTTCTGGAGCGCTACGCCGCTGGGAGCGCTCGAGGGGCGGTGGCTGGTTTCTGGAAGATGCCACTCGAGCGAAGGAGCCCGTAGCGCCGTTTTCATTACCGATCAGTAATGCGTTCTGGAAGCATACGATGGAGCCTGACGAGTATGAGTATCGCGGAATTCCATACACTGGGCGTAAGGCTGTACAATCGACGCCTACGAACAGTGACGATTCGGGTGCAGGCGTTGTGACCTGGAGTAAGGAGAAGCTGCCAGATTCGGATGACGATGATGACGCGGGTGCCACGGACAGTAAGCATGCCATTGATACTGCCAGTCCGAAGTGGGAGTATGACACGCCTGGTGAATATGACACTGACACCGAGGATGACGTCAGTGAGTTCGATGACTTGGTAGCTGACGATGCTGAGGAACAGGCTGAAGCTCGAAGGTTGAAGAGACAGGGACTGCAGCTGATCATGGATGATAAGGGTGAACTTCTCTGGGTGCCAAAGGGCACATCCCCGACATCACCCGTTCAGTCAGAGGATCAGCCTATCCCCGAGCCGAAGTCTGATGCCATATCTGATGATGCTCCAGCCCCTGTGGTGAAGACCGAATCTAAGCCGAAGAGACAACCTATCATAATTGAATATAGGAAGACTGTTCCTACTCGTTACTTGGTTGACAGTGATGACGAATCTGAGTTGCCCCCTCGGTGGAAGAGGGTCAGAGGCAACTAGATTAGCTAGATAGATACTAATGGGTAGATTCTCTGGTCAGGATTTGTATAGGTGGTAGATTGTGATTGGCCGGCCGACAGAGGACAGATCCATCAGAGATCTGAAATGCGCGCCCTGAAAGTATAAGACATGAATTGTAGCCCAGTGGAGGCTGTTCTAGCTTAAAGCAATTATTTGGAAGAGCTGTTGCTCACCCTGTCAAAATACTGGTCAATCTTTCCTGCCATAAAGATATTGCAATTGCCTAATTGTAGCCTTGTTCACCATGCCCGTCACCGCCGGTGCTCTCACGAACGGAGCGCCTCACTCCATCCTTAGCCACTCATAGTGACAATCTCGCAGTGGCCAAATGAAGCGTAAGTGGGATCAAACCTGTTAGATGTATAACTTAGACTTGTAATATATCTACCTGAAAGATAAACCCTAGAACTGAGGGTTTCGGATCAGAACGGTAAATAATGTGATTGTGATAAAAGATATATACATAAAAGCAGTAGCTGGGTTTCGGGCCAACAAGTGACGGTCACCAGACTACCAAAGGAGGTGACAGGTGCCACTGTTGGTAGTCACCGTGTCATTCCCAGCAGATAATGCTACTCGTTTCGGACGTTTTCGGAAAAGCTAACATATATTCATGGAGTTAAGTAATATACGAGGGTGTGTTGAATCACGGTGTCACGAGTAGGACTTACCAGATCTGTCATATCAACCCGGCATAGTATGACAGCCCGATAGGCAGATTCTAGCAAGCTTTGACTCTCTCAGTTACGTCAACACATCTTTTGGTCAGAGTGTTGAAGCGTGTTAGGCCACAGTCGATTATTCAGCAGACTTCTGAGCGGATCGTTGAGATTCTTAAGGTAGTGGAAATTCCGAAATATGTTTATTTGTTGACCTAGCTACTGCAGGGGGCACTTTCGTCCGCCACTTGCTCTATCGTTGACGAGGAGACTTAAACTCGTCCTGACGCCCTTCATTTTAGCAGCAATGATGATGGACCTTTTTATCATGTTGGAGCCTCCCACCTAAGCGAGGAGAGGGACTCGGAATATGTAGAGGAGCCCACGATTTAGTGGATTTGCGCGTTGGGTACACGAGAGGTATTTTTCCAGGGAGGGAGATGCCGGAGTGTTTTACTCCTACTTCAAATCCATCCGTGATGGCGACCTGAACGTGGTTCTGTTGTCTAAATTGAAATAACCATTGGGTTCGTCCATTGTCCGACTCGACACCATAGGGTTCCATTATTGGTCAAACTTCAGACATTCTCACGCGACCAAGCGGTTTGCCAATCCCAACTTTAAATTGATTCTATTATCTTTCGCATGCATCTACATCCATACGTACGCGTATTCGATGGGGTAAAAGTGGTCCAGTAGCTTTGCCAGAGTCACTTTGCTCGGTCAAATGAACACCCTCGTGAAAAGAACCTAGCAGGCCCCGTTTTAATTCTGACCGCGATGCATATGGTATTGATCACGTCGTGCGAGTTATCAAAGCAGAGCACCCCACCACGGAACGAGTTTCCAGTGGCTTATACGTGGATGGGAAGGCCTCACAGACATGGAAAAATACTCGGAGCTTAAGCGCCAGCTTGCCTTGACATGTGTTAACACAGACGTAGAGGTGTAGGAGTGATGGTGGAGATGCATGCCTTCCGATGTGTGCCCGGAGGCACAGCGTGAGCCGATATGCCTATGCGTCTATATGTGTGTCATCGGGGGTAATCTGGGATTGGCACGATGACAGTGAAATTGGGCTTGAAATCACGATGAGAATGAATACCAGATGTCCGGGGTATGACCGTATGACAGTATGACACTATAGTAGTATGACAGTACTGTGGGGGGTGTCATCGTGGCACTCAGTCAGACCCTCGAAGAATGGTCAGATTCGCATCGGGGTTGAAAAGACAATGAAATCGAATATCAGATGTCGGGGCTATGACAGTATGACAGTACAGTAGTATGACAGTACCGTGGGGCAGTCATCGTGTCAGTCTGTCGATATAGCATCTGAATCGAGAATGACGAATCGGAATTAGAAATGAGATCGGATCGGGAATTGAACGTTGAGCCGAAGTGTGACATCGGCTCTCGAGTGGTTGACCCTGCAACCTGAGTGACGAGTGAATAAGTGGAGCACTTGAGAAGTGTTTAGCCTTCAGAACTCGGAACCGAATTATCGTTTGTACCTCAATCTGGCCCTGATCCAGTATATTATAAAATCCCACGTCTTTCATAGATCACTAGACCGTTTAGGGGTTTAGGGCTGACCAGGTTCTATTTTGGCGATGTTGAATTAATGTCTATACGGGCATGCCAATAAGCGCACTTCCAACCGGCCACTCACATATATTAGCAACATGTATAATCATTGCTCTCCTACGGTGTCATGGTGTCTACACTATGTGCTCACTAGGTGTGCAGATTAGTCTTTCGGCTTTGACTGCCAATTGTTTGAAAAAGTAGCGTTTCATAACCATTTCTAACCCTCAACTCGACCTATAAAGCCTTCTCGGGATCGCCTTGTTCATTTCATACACTGTCCTCCCGCTCACCCTTCTCGTTGCCTTCTTCGGTGTCCTTTACCATTCCCTCGCCACTCCCATCCGCCACCTATGTGTGTGCAACAACACCTGCCTCAGTTTTATGTCCCACTGCAGATGTAGAATTAGGGTCAGAGGAAACGGCAGAGACATCCACACGATATGTGCCAATTGTTCACTTGTTCACCACAATCTTAGCTTCATCACACGTCGTAAATAAAGGTCACAAAGGCTATCCAACACCTGAACAATCGACCCCATAAGGAGTCGTACCTAACTTTATATAAAAACTACTCCGGCTACACAACATGCTTTGAGAGCAATGGACACATATCTGTGAACCAATGACCTACAACATGCGTTCTGCTCCCTGAAAACCAGAATGGTGGCAACAGACATACGCATTTGATCCTCAAGAAAATGTGCACTGAGTGGCATGAATCATAACGACTGAAGTCAGTCCAGACATCAATCGTAATCAATAGGTTGGGGCCGGGACATGGTACATCATGGGGTGTGGCATTGTGTGTCGACTGCTTGCTGGGAGAAGAGGCAGCTTCAGAGAAATAAGTTGATGCTTATTTTTTATAAGTGAAAGTTCCAAGTGAACTGAAATGGCTGAAAAAGGAATCATTAATACTCGCATTTGCATTCCACACTCTCTCGCTTGTCTGAGAGATACCGCATGTGCCTCGCAATGGCTCTCCTAGGACAGCACGCACGCATACCTGAGCACAGCCTTCTATGTTTGCGGCTGCGAGCTCCGCTTCAACCCCCGCTTCGATTTGATACCCCTGATCAACCGCTCCACGCAACCTCCTCCGCTCGATGAATTTGATTCCGTAAATTGAGCTTGATATCAAGCTTGTCATCTCGCAGTCCTGAGCGCTCGGGTGAAGCCAGCGATGTGGCCGGGGAAAAAAATTGAAAAAATGTGACTCTTCCTACTGGAAGAGTGATATTTGTGGCCGGACTTTCAGCCTTCCGGTGTGCACGATGCGTGTCCCCACACCGGCTGTTCATCCATTAAAAAACAGCACTTGGATGCGCATTTCCCTGATCGGAGACAGCGCGGGCACCCCAAGTGGCAAGGTCAGTGCGAGATAGACTTTGTGCCACATGTTCACGTAAGTAAATCCACCAACCTGATGACGCGCGGTGCCGTACTGCTCCAGGAACCACTCCTCAAACGCAGTATCATAACCATACTCCTCTACAGCCCCACCATCTAGCCCCCCCCTCCCCGTACCAGGCAGGCCACTTGCCAGCTGGCGCAGCAATGTCCCACCCCTGCACCCACACCCACACCCCCGCCCTTTCCCATCTGGTCGATGCCATACCCACTGTGTTGTTACCAGTTGCCCCCAACGTCATTTGGAGCAGCCTTCAGCAATCACTCCGGCAACCAATGCAAGGACAGAGACCGAAAGCGGCGCTTGTTTAGGGTTGCAGCTTGCCCCAACGCTGCCAGAGGATTGTACTGACTCCATTGCTTGCACGCGGTCATCCCCTTCATCCAATAGACCTATCTGACGGCTGACGAGAGGATCCGAGATGCTGGTGCCTTGCATATCCCCATCATGAGCTGAGCAGCGCATTTGAGCTTATTTTTAATCGATTTCAAGGCCTCTGCCCTTTTATTTGAGCCCTCGGCGTCGAATGCTGGTGGCACTATGACGACCTGGTAGGATGTGCTCCGCAATCTCTTGGAGTGTAACAATGCCTGGGGAAGATGGCTCCGACACGCGATGGGATTCGAGTGACGAGTACTTATTTAGGGTCAGCACGGATCCCCAGGAAGCGCTGCATGGACTTGAAGTCCGATCACATTGATGAGTGATAAATCTCGGGGATCGGTCCAATTGCTCGAAAGAGACCAGCACATCCCAACCAGTCTTGACGCTGCCGCGAGCTACAGACGCCACGGGCTTTGACCAATCCGGCGAGGACCCTAAGCTCCATTCTATGAACCTTCCATCATGCCACTTGAGCCACCACCAAGCAGCACCCAGCGCCCGCTATTCCGCCAGGCGCGGAGCTCCGATTTCGATGTGAGCACTTTGCTATAAGTTCAAGCGCACGCACCGTACTGGCCGGTAATCCAGCACGGCACGCCGCGCTTGTCGCAGTGCCGATGTCAGCACCCCAAGCATGCTGAGTCCCGCAACTACCGCGACCCATACGTAGCCATCCGTCTCGAGATCCTGCGCCCCAGACTCCACAACCCGCGCGGTGTACGTGGAGATGTTGCCATTCCAGGCTCCTACGGGAGTCATCCCTGTGCAACCCCCCCACCATCTCTAAGCCACAACCAGGTCCCAGGGATGCCTTGTAGCCATGCCCCGACTCCTCGGCGCCAGGGCTGCCGCAATGCAGTGGGGCGCCATGCAGACAGAGCGGCCCTCAGGCCCCGCAGAGTGCCCGAGGTCCCCATCGACGGTCCCCATCAACTGGCCGACGGCAAAGCGTGCGCGTGGATGGTCTGGATCACCTGACGGGCAAAGCGTGCGCGTGGATTGTGCGGATCACCTGACGGGCACATGCCGAGGTCGCCACGGGGAATGAGCCAGGTTGCCGACAGGTCGCAGTGAGTCATCGCGCTAGCCTGGAGTTTGGTGTAGAGCTGGCGACAGCTACATTCCGCCTGCAGCGCTGCGCGTGCCTCTTGCGCCATGGACTCCGACGGCAGCTACCGGCCTCGACCCACCCATCCCACCACCCCCTTATTCCCAGCCCAGGCACACAGAACCCCTCTGCTGTAAACATCGCGAGGGCTCCGAGGTGATCGAAGAGGCTTCGACGAAGCTTCATGCCACGTCGGCGCATTCAGGCATAAGTCGGGATTGGAACAGAACAGGCGGTGCGCCTTCGTTGGCAAACCGCATGAGGCCCCGGCAAGGCATAGCGCACCGACCTCAAGCCTCGAGCAGGAGGCGAGTCGCACGGGCCGACCACACGCCTGACCCCGTACTTAATGGTATATGCTGCCCTCAGCCGCCCTCCACCCCGGTGGTGCATCACCCCATTGTGTCCGCTCACCGCGGGGTGCATGCGGCACGTCTCCTCCTCTATCCGCTCACCGGGTTAAGTATGAAAATTACCCCCCTGTGTCCGCTCACCGCGGGGTGCATGCGGCACGTCTCCTCCTCTATCCGCTCACCGGGTTAAGTATGAAAATTACCCCCCTGTGTCCGCTCACCGCGGGGTGCATGCGGCACGTCTCCTCCTCTATCCGCTCACCGGGTTAAGTATGAAAATTACCCCCCTGTGTCCGCTCACCGCGGGGTGCATGAGGCACGTCTCCTCCTCTATCCGCTCACCGGGTCACTTCCAGTGCAGCATGGCAGTCACCAACGGGGGGGGTGGGGGTAGGACATGCGGAAGAGTAGTCACGGCATTGCCCCACCTCATCAGCGCACGCAGAACTTCGACGCGCATGCCCGCTCACCACAGGCCCGTGCTTGAGGTGGACAGCAACCCGATGGAGGGGCCTCAGTGCAGGCAAGTGGGCTAGGTGTGGGAGAGTTGCGTTGCTACCGTGAGCGCCACGTTATACACTGCTGTGAACGCTTCCCTCCACTCCGCCGACTCCAGCGGACCCCCACCTGCACCTGCCAGCCCCCACCTGGCGAGCTCAGGTCTCCTGGGCCTCAGAGGTCGCTCCGATGCGCTCCGCGCTCCCGACCACGCCCGCCTTGGGCGCGCACTGGCCCGGTCTTTGCACGGCGCTCGCGTAAGCCATGCACCGACGTCACCAACCTGGCCCGAAGCGCGCCTCCACACGGGGCCCTTTACCTCTGTGCGTCCCTTGCGATGCGTCGGAGCGCTCTGATCGCAGCAAGGGTCCGCAGGCGCCTCTGATGTGCGGCTCACTGTGCCCGGCAGTGGGGACCGTCCATCGACGAGCCCAGAACGCCGCCTCCTTGCCGGGGTAGCTCACCTGGCGGAGGAGGGGGGGGAGTTGTCACACCATCTGCCGCCAGGATAAGCTCTGCCTGCACCTGTTTCTCCTCCCCGCAACTCCCTGCTGCAGCATCACTCCGCCAGAGGCGAGCTGCGGACGGGACGCACGGCTGCTGCCCTGTGGCCGGAGGACATGGTGGAGAGCACAGCCCAAGGCTTTCCATCAAAGGCGTCAGGCCGGAAGCTGCGGCTGCATCATGGAGGCTACACGCGGCACTGCCGGGCAGTAGGCCGCGCTGGCGGAGCCTGTGGACGATGTGATGCCAGCGGTGACCTGGAGGGTTGCTGGGTGAGCTCATCTGAACGGTGACACACCGTGAGGCGCACTGACTGGCCGGTCAAGCTACGGAGGGATGATCGAGGCAGAGAAGACAGTCAAGGCATGCACCTGCTTCGCGGGCACGGCGAAAAGAGCGGCGACGGCCTCCGCAACATCCTCCGTAGAGGGAAGCGCTTCCGCATCCGACGACCTGTAGGCATCCGCCAGTAGCCCATCATGTCCTGCATGAATCATAGGCTCCCTGGCGCCAACCCACACGCGCGACTTGATGGATGCGATTCCCTCTGGGGATCGATCGCTTGACAGACCGCGGCAGTTGCACAGTCCATCGGCAACGTGGCCGCGGGTGGCTTCTGCATCCTGATTGGCCGGGAGGGTTTGCCTGGCGCGCCGCCACCTGATGGCCAGGAGGTATTGCACGGTGTGCTGCACGGTGTCCCCCGCCGCCGCGTATGTTTGGGTCACGGCCACCTCGAGCAGCTCCGCCGCCACGGCGCCGTCTGCGAGGAGCTCGTTGCTGCGCAGCAAGCTCTGGGGATCCCTCTGCAGCTCCTCCACGAAGGTGTCCACGTCTGGCTGGGTGCTGCACGGCCCACAGTCGCCCACGCCTGCGCCTCATTCGAGCCAAGACCTCCAACACCGGGCTCGAGCGCCTCGTAAGCAGCGGAGGCGATTCGCCACTTTCCCTCCCGGCTCTTCCACTGCTATTACCGCAAGTGAATGTGAACGGCGGCCCTTGATTGGCCCATCTGTTGCCTGGTGCGCTATACCACGAGGCTTCCCCCGGTCCGATGACCTCAAGCCTGCACCGACAGGGGAGATCGTTGCTGGCGTGGCGCCGCACTCAGGACGGTCACGCCATGTGTCATGATCACTTTTCAGGCTACCACCGGCGTCATTAACATCCGGCCGTTTCAGTTGAGGGGAGTGGTTGGGAGTGGTTGGGCATCACCTCTGGGCTGGGAAAAAGGTGACGCTGGTGGCCATGCGCAAGGTGGTGAAGCTGTTGCTGACAATGAGTCCGCCGACCTCCACGGACGCAGTGTTCACCTGCACAATTGCATTTCTCCCCCTCCACTGGGGAATGCAAGCCGCAGCAGCCCCGGAAAGCTTCCCACGAGCGGCCCACGGACAGAATGTCCATCACAATCTCTCACCGTCCACGACCCTCTTGGGCCACAGAGGGCCTGGATTGCACTATCAGATCCCACAGAAAAGTTGAGATCTAACGAAGCTCGACACTTGCATCCCTCCTTTGCGGCACCAGCGGGCGCCCTAATCTGATGGCAGCCTGACCTGATGGCAGCCTGACCTGATGGCACCCTGATCTGATGACACCCTGATCTGATGGCACCCTGATCTGATGGCACCCTGATCTGATGGCAGCCTGATTTGATGGCAGCCTGATCTGATGGCACCCCCTGACCTGATGGCACCCTGATCTGATGGCACCCAGATCTAATGGCACCCTGACCTGATGGCGCCCTGATCTGATGGCAGCCTGATCTGATGGCAGCCTGATCTGATGGCACCCTGATCGTCTGATGGCAGCCTGACCTGATGGCACCCAGATCTGATGGCGCCCTGATCTGATGGCACCCTGATCTGATGGCACCCTGATCTGGTGGCACCTGATCTGATGGCACCCTGATCTGGTAAGCACGCTAACCTGATGGCACCCTGATCTGATGGCACCCTGATCTGATGGCACCCTGACCTGATGAAGTAGCCCTGATCTGATGGCACCGAGATCTGATGGCAGCCTGATCTGATGGCACCCTGATCTGATGGCAGCCTGATCTGATGGCACCGGATCTGATGGCACCTGATCTGATGGCAGCTGATCTGATGGCACCCTGATCTGATGGCGGCCCTGATCTGATGGCACCCTGATCTAATGGCAGCCTGATCTGATGGCACCTGATCTGATGGCAGCCTGATCTGATGGCACCCTGACCTGATGGCAGCCTGATCTGATGGCACCCTGATCTGATGGCGCCTGATCTGATGGCACCCTGATCTGATGGCACCTGATCGATGGCGCCCTGATCTGATGGCACCCTGACCTGATGGCAGCCTGATCTGATGGCAGCCTGATCTGATGGCACTGATCTGATGGCACCCTGACCTGATGGCAGCCTGATCTGATGGCGATCTGGTAGCTCCCGACCTGATGGCACCTGACCTGATGGCACCTGATCTGATGGCCTGATGTTGATGCGCCCTCACCTGATGGCACCTGATCTGATGGCATCCTGACCTGATGGCACCCTGATCTGATGGCACCTGACCTGATGGCACCCTGATCTGATGGCACCCTGACCTTATGGCACCCTGACCTGATGGCATCCTGATCTGATGGCACCCTGATCTGATGGCAACCTTACCCCGCAACCTTGAATCGAACCGAGCAATATGGGGCGAGAGAGGACAAGTGCCCTGGGAGCTCACGTTGGCGGCGAGTGCTACATCGAGACGGTATAAATCCAGGAGGGCTGTCTGCGCCTCCGGTGATGCGAAGGCAGCCCCGAGAGCCTCCGCGGACAGCTCCTCGACTGAGAGCGTGTACTCCACCCTCACCGCAGTGTGATTGGCATACACGCTCACGTTGGCTGTGTGCAAGGCAGCAAGCTGCGTTGGTGTATCCTCGCCCTGGTACGGATTCACAGATGCGGGCGTGAGGGCTGCTGGAAATCGTCACCAGCAAGATGGCAAGGGAGGAGCGGCTTGCACAACAGAGAGCTGGGGAGCTGCTGCTTCGGCTTGAGTGACCGTCCCGCACCTCGTCAGGGCACGCTGCTTGTCCAATGACCACGTCCTGAGGCCAACAACCCCGGTCCCTCCCAGGATGCACTGGCCTGCAGGTGGTGTGACCTGGGGGCGACGCACAGAGGCAGAAGGCAGAGGTCGAGGGGGATGAGGACCGGCCACTGCTCCCCAAATCGGAGCTGTGTCGGGGTGAGGGCCGCGGTGCAGATGGAGCGATAGGTCGGGGAGCCGCAATTTCGGCTGCAAGGCGCGGACATGTGTGCTCAAGATGAGCCCTAAAAACCCTAAATATAAACCCTAAAATCATAAACCCTAAAACCCTAAATAGACTGGGCTCTTGAAGGAGGCGGGGTAGGATAGGCTTCGGCTTCGGCAGGAGGGCGACTTGGAGAGAAGCAGGGGAGCGCTCACCTGGAGGGCGGAGGCAGTGGAAGAGGTGGAGCAGAGAAGCACGTGCGTGCGTGGCACGGCGTCCGCAGCGGGGCCAATTTCAACATGCACCATTGCAAGTGCCTCATTCTGCCACGCCCCCAAACACTCAACAAGCGGGTGTTAGGGCGTCACTAAGCCACCCCCCCAAACGTTCCTAGCAGCGGGCATCAGGGCGCCATCCTCGCAGGCAAACATCAAGCAAACCATGAGAACACAACCCGTTCAACCGAACTCAACTCGCTGCCCGGCCCCCTGAGCAGCTCGGAGCTGCTCTTCTCATCGCGCACGAAGCCGCAGCGAGGAGTCGGCAACCCTTCGCAGGTTCACGCGGCCGTCCTCGTCCGTCGATTTCCCGGAGGTCGCGGATCCATCCGACGATCCCCACGAAGTCGGAGCATGGCAGCAAAGGAATCGGGGTATGAGAGTGCACACCGCATCGAGAGCTTGCACCGTCACAGCCACATCGGAGTCGTCGAATCCAGCGGCACCAAGAACGGCTTGGATGTATATCTCAACTTCTTCGGCAGCACTGTCAACCGTGCGGCTGCCGTTCAAGACCTCCAACCACTGCGCTTGCAAACCTCACCAAGCACCACCCACGACCATTCTCGTCTCCTGCAGGCTCTCCTCGGGCCATCCTCGTCCCCTATGATTGTACTCTCCTTGGGCCATCCTCGTCCCCAGTGCACTCTCCCGTCATCTCGTCCCCTATGTACTTCCGCGCCATCTCGCCCCTGTGTACTCTCGCCATCCGTCCCTGTGTACTCCATCCTCGCCCCTATGTACTTCCTCGGGCTATCCGTCCCTATGTACTCTCCTCGGCTATCCTTTGTCTCCTTTGCATATGTACTCCCTTCCTTTCGCGCCATCTCGTCCCTATGATTGTACTCTCCTCGGGCCACTTCGTCCTCAGCACTCTCCTCGCGCTATCTCGTCCCTGTGTACTCTCACTGGCCATCTCTGTCTTTGTGCACTTCCCTTGGGCTATCTCTTGTTCAAATACGGTTCCACATACACGACACTGCAAAAACAGCTAATGCACGAGTTGGTTGGCTTTCCTTGACTCCTGCTACGCCTGAGCTCCTTCCTGACCCTGCCACGCCCCCGAGCCCTTCCCCTAACTCCTGTCACACTCTAAGCTCCTTCCCTTTACCTCTGTCTCACCGGGGCTGAAATTCTTCCTGAGCCTACCACGCCTACTCTGATCCCTTCCCCTGAGTCGCTTTCACGCCCTCGAGCTCCTTCCCTGACCCTGTCATACCCCCAAGCCCCTTCCCTGACCCTGCCACGCCCTGAGCTCCTCCTTCCCTAACTCCTGTTTACACCCCTAAGCCCTTCCCCTTTGACTCCTGTCTCACCCCTTCGAGCCCTTTCCCTGAGCCTTCCCCTGAGCCTGCCACGCCCCCAATCCCTTTCCCTGAGCCTGCCACGCCCCCGAGCTGTTCTTCCAATGAGGGCAAGAGCATTGTGTGGGCCGGCGCCGGCGTGGCACCACATAGACAGCCCTGAACCTAAATGAGCTCGCACCTCAATCACCACCAGCTGATCTATGCCTGGGCCTACGCTGTCCTCTCCCTCCGTAATATCTTCACCCCATGCACCACCTGTGACCCCGCAGAGGACCCATCAGGCCTTCGCCCACGCATCTCTCCCGTCACCCAGAAGCTGGCTGCCCCTCCAGCAACGGGTGTATACAACGGAGGCGGTGGCCGTGGCGGCAGGCGCGTCCCCCACAACTCTCCGCGGAGCCGCCGCTGCGAGGACATTGGTGGCGCGCTTATCATGGTCCCATGATGCAAAGACTAGCGGGGGCATGTTTGGAGACTGTGGGTCGAAGGGCTCGGGCGGGCTGTCTACCCCCTGCGATTGTGGCAAGCATGTCACTCTGGTGCATCATGGCGGTGACCTGCGCCCCGCCCCACCGGCACGCTCGATCGAATGCGCGCCTGCGGGTGCATGAGGCGCCCCTCACGTCACGCTCAGGCTGCAGCTACGAGGACACCGCGTGGAGCGGGAGGCCCTGTCGCAGCATCCCGAGGGCGCCATGTGGAGCTCGGGTCCAGGTGCTCCACCCTTAGAGTGCCACGTGGAGCAGGAGGTGCCAAAGAGGCCATCACGTGGAGCTGGGAGGTGCTGAGGCCTGAAGGAAGCTCGCCGTGAAGTGCTGGACGCATCGGCGCAGGATCTCGCAGAGAGCTCGCGCACTCTTTACGGAATTGGAGGCTGCGGGTGTTTGCCACGAAGCTCCGAGGCGCTCGGGAGTGGCGGGAAGCATCGAAAGGAACACGTGCTCGAGGGACGCTCCGCGGAGTTCCGCACGAGCTCCTCCACCCGGTCGTCAGGCATATAGCTTCTACCAGGGGCAGGACGGCAGGTCACCCTTCAGCGGTCTGATACCTCCCCCACGCGGACACATCACGGAAGCGAATTGGGCGGGGCAGGACAGGAGCGGAAGGGAGGTGCCGCCGCACGCACGTGCATATCGTCGTGCAGGCGGTCGGCAAACTGGGCGGCGGCGGATAGGACGGCGTCGCGCTCCCCTGTCAGTGCCACCCTTACATCGGCTGCAACCTCCTCCCTACCACCCGTCCCGATGTCTACGCGAGGGTCGGACACCACCACATCTGCGGCAGCCACGGATGCATCCCGTGCTAAGACCATCATTAGCTCGGACTGGAACGCTGCGACCTCCTCCGTGTCGTTGCTGCCTATCCACGTATCCCCGTCGGCCGCCTGCAGCCACATGGTGGCGTTCACCTGCACGACAGCGCTCCGAGAAGGCGGGGCTGGGAATGGCGATGACGGTGAAGGTGATGACGGAGGCGGCAGGGCGCTGCAGGAGCGATGGCGAACACCCAGCGCACCTCAGTAAGCTTGCGGCCTTTCCCCGGCACGCAACCTCTATGCATGCCCCCTACTCCTGCTCCCTGTCGTGCATGGCTGAGCTCCAATCGCAAGGTTCGATCTCGACACTGCCGCCAATGCACATCGCGTCACCGAACAGATACTGTGACCCGCGGAGCGAGATCCTTGCGGCAGGATTGCCACCAGGGCAGGGAGGTGGGTGCACCCCTTCGCTTCCAGCTCCTGGAGTGGCCGCGATCAGAGCCATGGCAAGCAAAGGATGCCGCACCTGCTGGAAAATAAGCAGGACTGGTCATCCAGCGTGGCGTTGGGGTTAAAGTTGATTGCTTCTGAGTAGGTGCACCCTCTGACCACTGGCGGGGGTGGCGCCGGAGGAGGATGCGCACACAGCGCGGCGCATCCGCAGCTCGCCCAGCAAGGCAGAGCCTCCCAGCTGCCCGTGAACTGCTGCCCCGATCCGCTCACGGGGCCCCAACAGCAGCGAGCGCACTCCTCGCAGGTGCCCTCCGTTGCTCCCAGGCCCACATCCACCCACTCGGCCGCCTCGCAGATCTGAGCCTCTGCGCCACCCTCAGCAGAGCTGTACCTGCATTCCAAGCAGCGTTGCGGATCCCTGGACGGCAAGCAGGTCAAGTCCTAGAAACTGTGATTCGCGGTCGAGCGCGGGAGACTGGCGGTGGTGGTGAATGAGTCATGGGGACGACAGCAATGCAGTGAACGGCGTGTGAATGGCAGTGCGGGCATGAGGGCATACGAGGAGCGCATCCTCACCGAACTGAAGCAGAGAACCCGAGCGTCCCGGCGGCCTGCCCTCCCTGGCTACGCATCAACAGCAGCAGATCGCCGCCGCACCGCGTCTCCACATCCACAGCTGCCTGCGCAGTGCCTCCCGCTCCCACCAACCCGCGTGCTGGCGCTCGTTCACTATTCTGGGTGTCATCCTGTCCAGGATCGAAGTCCTCTTCCTGAAGGAGTTTTATCACGCTCCTCCGCATCGAGCCCGAGTCTATCTCCTGGCAAGCTCCTCACCACTGAGCCTCTCTCCTCTCACGCTCCTCACCACTGAG
>LGRX02029735.1:0-11219 GCA_001247695.2 Cymbomonas tetramitiformis
CGAAACCGTCCGAGACCGTTCCGGGTATATCTAGCTTAGGGTTTATTTATCTTGAGAGTTTATCCACACGGTTCGGGAGTTTCTGATATCTAGTGAACTAGGATATTCCAGTAGGTCGTGGCCCCATCCACGCTTTTATTCCACTTGCTGATTTGGCCATGATTGGCTAAACGGCCGCTTGGAGAGGTGGTGCGCGCATGCGCGTTTGGGTGCGGCTAGGATTTATGGTATGAGTTGTTTGCGGTAAGCAACTGGGAGTGGCGGCTATGGGGACCGCGCCTCGTTACGGACTAGTCTTAGCAATGTTCAGATCCAGTTTTGCACCGGCACTGGCCCTGCTGGTTACTGTTTTCTGGGCTGGTGTTCGCGACACCTTCGACTTCGACGACATCTTCGAGTGCCCCTCGCCGCTCCGCTCTCTTAGCTCCTCTCCGCTGCTGGCCATTACCATTTTTCCGCTACCACATCCAACCGCGCGACTGCGTACCACCTCCCCTCTGGCTTTTCAGAGTATGGGTATGTTAACCCGAGCGAAGAAGTCCCTGGACAGGGACAGTGACATCGACGCCTCGCTGAGGCTATTAGACGGAGTTCGGAACAGTCCGACGGTGCGTACGCCAACTGTTCCGAACCCCGCTCCGAATTCAAACGAAGATGCAGACGTGGCGACCAGGAAGTACTTGCAGGAGCAGAGCAAGCTGGTTGACGACGTCTACAAAACGCGACTCCACCGCCAATGGGCCAAGGGTGTCCGAGAGGATGTCCTTGGGGACAAGAAGCACCACTTCCGCGGTACGGACGACGCAGGCCTCCTCTCCGAGCTGGTGGTGCAGCTGCGTACGGAGTTTCATTCGGCTGGAGCTGGCATCCTTTGACCTCGACGACCCTCTGGCTCGTGTGGTGACCAAGGTCAACGGCTTGCTCTACGACGTTCTGGCTCTGGTTGTCGAGAAACACAGCAACGCCTACGTCTGGCTGACTGGCACCGACGCCTCGTCTGACCGTGATGGACGGCGAGCCCTGGTGGACATCATCAAGGGCTGTGTACCTGTGGCGCTACGTGAGTCGCACCAGGAGGAGCACGCCGCGTTACGTTATCCCGCAGACACTGACCCGCAGCCCATCTTGGCTCGGGAACAGCGTCTGGTGCGGGATAACAAAGCTACGGACTGGACGCCCACCGAGGAGACCAGGAAGCTCTCGCTGTACAACCGGCTGGACCCAGTGTTCTACACCGCGGTCAAGGTGCGGTATCCTCTCGCGGCCGATCTCGCGCATGTCTCCTTGGCGTCTCTCCGCTCCCTTGTGGTGGAGATCTATCAGGCTTGGGCGCAGACGGGGGCGGGGAAGGCAGTCTCGGGCAAGAGCGGCATCTCCGCGCAGCTCTCCAGCACCGAGTACGGCGCCCTCCTCAACAAGATCAACGAGCTTCAAGACTTGCTACGGCAGCAACGCGGGGCGGACGCACCGCCGGCGCAGCAGCAGCGGCAGCAGCCGCAGCGTCAGCAGCGGCAGCAGCAGCAGCGCGGTACGCAGCGGGGGTTCCGTGTCGGCACGCACCCGTTGCCTCCGGTCGGTTTTGACCGTGACGATCAGAAGGCGAAGCCTTTTTGCGGGAAATGCAAGAAGGCGGGGAAAGGTGAGCAGTACCATTTCTACCGCGACTGTCCGTTGGGCGGGCGTCAGCATCCCCCGCACTCGGCCGCGGCATTCTGCATTCCCATCGACGAGGAGGACGCGGAGGGGGTGCGTGCATTGGCCATGTGTGCCCTGTTCCAGCAGGCGGCGGATGATGGGGCCGAGGCTTTTGCCACTGCGGCATCTACGTACGGGCCGCCTGCGGTGCTCTGTGCGGGTGCGGTGGGCGGGATCGACGTGTCCGCCTACGGCTTCACGGTAGAGCCGCAGCAGCCTGCTGACGAGCCCGCAGGTGACGACATTCATCAGCGGCTGGACGATCTCGCCGCGGAGGTCCATGCCGCGGCAAACTGCAAGGTGCACTACACCCACGCATCCTTCCCACCACCGGCGGTTCTCGAGCCGCATGCATCGGCTCTGGTGTGCGGCCCCGCGGCAGCGGGGAACATGCCGGAGGAGCAGGTTCCGGCAGGTGGTGCGGCGGCATCGGCATCCGCCGTGCCGGCCCCTGCTATACCTGTCTCGCAGGAGGAGGATGTGAAGCCCGTGCCGCTTCAATCGGCGCGGGTGACTGCCACGACGGACGGTGAGTTCCCTGGGTTTGTTCAGACTGTCAACCACGCCGCCATCGCGCCGGTTGACCTCACCGGCTACGACACCGACGACTACGAGGACTTTGCCGACGGCAGCTTCCGGCTGAAGCCGCGGGGTTCGCCTCCGTCGGCCAATCATGCTTCCGGGCCGCCCGTGGACGAGCAGAGGACCTACGGTTGTGGGAAGCCGCCCTGGGGCTTTCCTGCCACGGTTGGACCGTGGGGAATTCCTTTCCTCCTTTCCCTCGTTCTTTGCATCTCGATCATGGGGGTGGCAGCTGTGCCCGATGCTCAGTCGGCTGCGGGATTGCCTTCGCCTGGTGGTGATCTCGATTGGGAGACTCCGTCAATTTTCTCCACGAATGAATTTGTTGAATCCGTGATCCCGGCTCAGGGTTTCTTTGTGGCTGACAATGTGCCACCGCTTGAGCCGCCTGAGCCCCCTGACATCTTTCAGGATCTTGCTCAGGCAGATTTGAGCTTCGACATGGCCTTCTTCTACGGTGTGGCTCTTCATGAGAGAGGTCCTTTCGGGAACCCTCCCTTCGGGTCCGACTTGATTGAGACCACAGCTGGCTACTTTGGTGCTGTCGATTGACTTCTTGTTCACTCTGGATGCACACCGACATGGTGGTGTGCGGAACTCCGGTGACTTCAACAACTTTTCTGGTTTATGTTTTGCTTTTGACATCTACAAGTTACATTCTGGCTTGCTAGCTCGGTGCCTTTCAGTTGTTTAGCGGGTGCACAATGCCCGTAGGTTTCTGCACCTGTGCTAGCTAGAGGGTTTCCAATTTGTGTTTCAGAATTGCACAGTTGGATTAGCAGTTAGGTCTGTCAACCTGGCTCCTGCCCTAACTTATCTTACATTATCTGACTCTCCTAGACAGTCACCACCCACAGTGCTGGGGTGGTGTGCTGAAATCTGTATAGGCAGCCCTGACTGGGAGTCCCGGTCAGGCCCCTATGACAGACTCCTAGGACCAACACTGGACTGCTGACTGATCTATAGGTTCGTGCTGTGACACACGCTGTGTCACAGGTAGGCTAGACTCCGAAACCGTCCGAGACCGTTCCGGGTATATCTAGCTTAGGGTTTATTTATCTTGAGAGTTTATCCACACAGTTCGGGAGTTTCTGATATCTAGTGAACTAGGATATTCCAGTAGAGCTTACTTATATCTCGAGTTATTGTCACATCTGCAAAAACTGTAACAGGCTTCCGCCCTGAAATCTTCATCTAGCCAATAGAAACTCATTATTCTATGCCAGCTTTAACAATGTTACCGTTTACCGTATTCTGACTGTCACGTCAGTGGCAAACTTGTAACTGTCATATCCTCTTATCACTTCGCGGTCACCTGATAATGACCATATCTTCTTTACCAAGTCTATTTCTCTCGAGCAGTCATCTCGCGCGAGACCTGTCATACTCGTCATATCTGTCACGCCTGTCACTAGCTGGACAAACCCGGCACGGTACCATGGGAGGCCGGCGTTTGTTACAGAGATAATCTCAACAGCTACAATCCGGGAGGTCTCGGGACGAATCTTTGGACTTTCGGATTTCCGTTTTGACCCTATGCGTCGTGAATCTCTCCTGCACAATTCTTTCAGTTCGGAGTTTCACCCCTTCAGAACCGAAGTGGGACATTGATGTGAAAGTCGGAAAACGCCGTTCATACTCCTCTGGGCTATGTGCATACGTGATACCTTCCCAGGTTGCACCGTCATGAAAGACGAAAGAGTGTCCTTGGCTTGGCAGCAATACAAAACAATGCCTAGCAAGCACCTCCAAATTCTACAGATGTCATCCTTAGAAATGGACATTACACAGGCTGAAGTGGAATATTGATGTGATGCAAGTCGGGAAAATGCTGTTCTTGCTCCTCTGGGCTATGTGCATAAGTGATACCTTCCCAATAGACGAAACAGTGCCTAGCACCTCCGAATTCTACAGGTGTTATCCTTAGAAATAGACACAGCACAGGCTGTTTGTTCATGCATCTAAGATTTATAGAGATATCTAGATATTAGAAGTGGTATCAGAACATGATATGGTAAAAACCAAGTTCCCAAATGCGACAAATGGGAGTGAAGACCCAAGATCTTCTGGTGGATCAAACTACTTAGATATGCTAAGAGCCTTGCAAGTTGCCTCATGACATGAAATAGCCAGAAGGAATGAGACTGGTTATGAGGAAAGTACATTTCATCCCCGCTACTCCATACGTAAAAGGAAGTGGAAAGCTGACGTTTGCACTGTCATGATGACGATAGACGAAAAAATGTCCCTCTGGCGCGGCAGCAATACACAACAATGCCTAGCACCTCCAAATTCTACAGGTGTTATCCTTAGAACCTGTGATGATGAAGTCGCCTTCATAGTTGAAGGCACAGCTGAAGATTTCGTCTGTGTGACCCTCGAGCATTTGAAGGCAGTCCCCAGTCTCAGTATCCCACAGCCGGCACGTCTTATCGCTGCTCGCTGTTATTACTTTGCTGCCTTGTGGGTTGAACGATACCTGAGGGAAGGAAAACCCAAGATATCAGAGGGCACAGGAGAAGCAGGCCGTCGGCCAGCTTATCACCGACGCTAGAGTAAGCTTCGAGGGAGAGTGTTGCATATAAAGCAATCTGCAAGTGCACTTTTTTTTCCATACACAAAGAAGCCACTAGGAGGAGTTTGATACAACCCCCGAGAGAAGCTGAGCTCACGTGGCGATGAGAGGGGAGCGCCTTCGAGGAGCAGGAGCCACCCAGGGGGCAGGGGGTGAGTGCAAGCGTGTACCTTGGAGATCTCCCCCTCGTGACCAACTAAGGCATGGAGACATTGTCCAGTCATCGTATTGTATATCCGGGCGGTGCTGTCTGCGCTTGCGCTAACAAAGCGCTTGCCAGTTGCGTCGAAACACACGTCCAACACCTCATCGGTGTGACCTTGGCCATCGCCCTATACAGTGCAGACCCACACTTTGTCAGCTTCTGCGTGCAGTTATTTTACACCTGCCCCAAGGGTTTCCATAAAAAAGCCAACAGCAAGACCCAGTTCCTGATCCTTTCAAAACGAGCCACAAGGATACCAAAACTGCGCGGCACGTTCCCTTGACAGTCTGCTCGGGAGTACTGGCGAACAACGATGCAGGGCAAAGACCGGTTGTTTGCAAGCCACCGCATACGTTTTCAGGTCCCTTTTGACCCAATAAGACAAGCTGACGTGTTTTACTGGGTAGGGCACTACCTGACGTACTGACATGCAGCGGCCACTACCGACGTCCCACAGGCGGCACGTGCGGTCGATTGAGCCACTCACGCAGAGCGACCCAGCGTAGTTGAACTGCGTGCTGCTCACCTGCCCAGCAGACCGCGTTCCCCAGACAGCGCCTTCAGCTCCCCGAGGTAAACGAGTGATGCAGGACAGGCAGTCGTGCAGAACGTGTGCCGGCTAAGTTGGTATCGCAGGTTCCTCACTACAGCACGCAGCGCTCTCTGCTTCCGTTTCCGCTTGATAGAATCGAACGAGGATACTCCAAACGACTGGTATTTCTCGGGACCCCAATATCAAAGATAGGGGCAAGTCACCTCTCCCCGATGACCACTCAAGGTATGGATGCAGCGCCCAGATCGCACGTCCCATATCTTAGAGTCGTGATCAAAGGACCCAGTAATAATTTGATCTCCCGTCGTATTGAAGCATAGGCTAACAATCTCTGCGGTGTGTCCAAGAAGGGTGCAAAGCTCCGTTCCCCTCTCCACATCCCAGAGCTGTGGAAGGAAAAAATATTGGCGACGATCAGTTAACAGCCTTCACACAAGGCTGCCAAACGTGAAAAAGTCTCGTCACAAAGGCTTAGCTTGACGTGACGCACCTTAGCAGTGTTGTCCATAGAACCGGTCGCGATGATGGTGCTTTGAGGGTTGAAAGACAAACATACAATTTCCGTCGCATGACCACGCAGTGTGTAATACTGCAAGTTCAGACAAGCCGATTTCCGACACCTTCAGCTCGCATGCGGCGTTTGCTGCACCTTGCACCGTCGAAAGGCAGGTAGAGAGGGCAGGACAGGGTGCACACAGGGGGGGGACAGCTGGAAAACCAGAAGTTGAAACGAGATCGCATCAACAGTTCGCCCCGTGGCGTCAACAGCGTATACGAATACGAATATGAAGACTGAACAGAAACTGGGAGTTTACCAGTTGCCCTGTATGAGCGTCCCAAAGCTTGCACGTCTTGTCAAAGGAACCCGTGACTATCTGCACAAGAATGGGAAGCACGATGAGTACGTACGGACATGTGATAAACACCGAGAGCATGCGCACACTTCTTTGCTCTGCTCGATATCAGCGCCTTGAAAGCTGTGCGCCGGGCGACGTTGCTGCCGGGTGGCAGGCCGAACCGCTTGTCGGCATTGTGTTCTTAAAAGGACACCTCGAACCCGCATGGCTACGCGTAACCTAGACAGCTACGTCAACTTATGCACCGAAAGGTCTCGCACACCTTATCTCCGAAGGGGTTGTTGAAGGCAATAGCATAAACCTGCAACAGGTGCGGGACGCTCTGAGAGAAAGGGCCACCTACAGCTATTGAAAAATATTGCTTTCACCAAAATAAATATTATGGCGTTACGCGCCAGTAGCTCGGCGAAGCACCGCCAGCAAAGAACGGTTGAACTTGGGAGGCAGCGGGACCACGTAAAAAATACACAGCAGGTCTCATCTTCTCAGTGCAAGTTCCACAAAGGGAACGGAAGAAAGAGGCGTCTAAAGCGCGACTCTCCACCGGACGCTACTCATACATACAAGGCAGCGCGGATCCTCAAATGGAATATTTTATGGCACATATCTTCGCAGTAAAGTTCCAGCCCACACAGTAACTGAAGGGAAGTTAGAGTCTTCATTGTTCGACACCCGATAGAACTCATGTATCACGTTCAGAAAGTCACTAGAACCAATACACGGCCAAGCTCCGCTTTCCTGTACAAAACTAAGGTGCAAACAAGCCACGCACCACGTTCTTGTGTCCTTCAAGTGTATGGACCTCGTCTCCGGTGAAGGTGTTCCAAACCTGCAACGCCCCCAGGGTCAAAAACCTGGGATCAAAAGATCGCGAACAGCTTGTGAGGGGTGTATGCAGCAGCATTGCAACCAACAGTAGAGTGGAACGAGCGGTTAGAATGGTATTCCTTACTCTGTTGGCGGCAGGGGATGTCACACCTTGCAAGTGCGATCGTAACTTCCAGTGATAAAGCGGTCGCCAGATTTATTAAACGCACAGTTTGTAAGGGGCAAAATATGGGCTCGAAGGACCTGCTCGTATGCGCACATATTGACAGTTAGGCCGGACAAGTAAAAGCAGTCGAGAAAGGTTGGTCAACTCCGTTGAACTTGGGTGCGATGGCCTCCGCTGCCAAAAGGGCGATAAATATCGTGCTTACCTTGAAAAGCGTAAAGTCTTGGTGATCTTGAGTCTGCAGCTTATCGAGCAGTTTGAATACCAACTTTTGAAGGGTTTCTCTTCGCGACTCTCCTATCATCGGCTCCTGCCTCAAAACCTGATTTACTACCACCTGTGTAACAAAATAACAAGGGCTTCGAAGCTCAGAGCCTCGGCCGTTCGGCTGTAAAACGATGCACGAAGGATCAACTTCGAAACAAGGCTCATGTGGCGGTGGAGCTCGAAACAAAACTTGCAGTACTAGAGTTTGCTTGGAATCCGCGTTTGAAGTGTGTACTTGTGTGCGCGTGCGCGCAGTTCTGAGCGTAAAACTCGCCTGACACAATCAGGAAATTCTGTGCTTAGAGACAGAGGCAATTTCCCTTCCTGCAACCTGTCAAAGCACACAAGGTATGCTCTGATACAGACCAAGAATCTAACAACTTGCTTCCACCTGCGAGTGTTGGACTATTCATGGTTGGGTATGTGGGCCGTTTATACGAAACCAATTGAGGAGTTCAAGCGCAGTGGGAAAATAACAGAGCTCCGGACGCTAACCTCAACATCATCGTCTGGTGTAAGGTTCAGGAGGTCAATGCTCTTCTGCATAAGCTGGCCGTGTTGCTCATACTCCAGTATGATACCTGGGTTGTCAAGAAAAGTGTGCCGGGCAGGTCCAGGGATAGTTAAGAAGGTTGCTCTGCAATCACGCATGGGAAGGTGTGCAAATGCATGAAGCTTACGACTTCGACAAGCCACCATCCGCACGTTATCAAGAGGCCACACCCATATACTTCCTCCGAACAACAAACTGACGAAAAGTAAGGATAGCTGTTTGTTGAGTTCAACGCTCGTGACAGAAGAAGACAGCTTCCGCCCGTGGATGCACTCATGCCCATCGAGTTGGTATGCATATTTTAACGGGGCGTCAGATATGAAAGCCTAGTGGTGATCAAAGTGCAGAACACTATTGATACGCACCTGGAGGATAATAACGCAAAAGAAACTTCTTTAGCTTCGGGTGTGACATTATGCAAAGGGTCGCAAAGGTTTTCGGCAGCCAGCAACGAGAGTTGTTCACGCTCAAGCGTTCGTGTTAAATTCAGGAGCGCTGCAGTTTATAACGCCAGATATCTTGACGCAGGACACGCACTTCAAATGTTAGAGAATATAGCAGTCGATCTGTGTCGCACGATAATTAAGTGGCTGAAGTACAAGCGAAGGCGACTGGCTGACGGATGAGGTGAAACCGATGGAAGGAGAGCAAAGACCGGCTCAAACTTCAAACTTTGGTCCAGCCCTCTTTCGTTTGACGTCCGGTTGAATCTGTTGATCTCAGATCTGTTGATCTGTGTCTTTCGTGTTGAACTGTCGATGTTCGATGTTGATCGGTTGATCAGTCGAGACTCGAGTGCGAGTGTCGGTGTGGCAGTGTCGAGAGTGTGTCGAGTGTGTCACACTGTCATGTCATGTCATGCGGAGTCGCAGTCGGGAGTGTCACTTTCGACTTTCGAAAATGAAAAGAAAAAGAAAAGAAAAAACCTTTCGAAAGTGACTTTGTCGTTTGTGTTTGAACTTTGTACTTTCGAGTGCCGTGACATCAATTTCAATTTTGGTTTATAGGGGGTACGTGAACGTACAGGTGGGGGGAAATCGATTTAAGCTTGAGGTCAACTAAATTGTGAGACTAGTTATGGAGCATAGGCTCTACAGTGATACTGTTGATCCTGCGGATTCCCCGTAAATCGGATGACCGCCCAGTCACCTTGTCCGATCCGCTCCCGTTGGGTAGGAATGGCGAGAAAAAGAGCGGAAAGTAAGGCGAAGCAACAAGGCAGCACTCCAGCGTCAGATCGGAGCCTGAGTTGGAGAACCCATTTTTAAGGGTGGGCGGGCAGGGAAGAAAAATTGCGTTAGGAAACGAAGAAGAAAGACGCAGCAATCGTCAGCAGGTAGGAAAAGTGAAGTATTTTCACCAATTTCCGACTTAAGAGCGACACTCTGCGACACTTAGACTACGAAGCTGGAGGTGAACCGCCACTTCGCGATTCTTCATTTCCGCGATCCGAGGAGTGAGATCGGACGATCCGTCTCCTGAATGACGGTCATCACGGATGACGGAAGGAAAGTCGGCGATCAACAGTGATACTGTTGATCCTGCGGATTCCCCGTAAATCGGATGACCGCCCAGTCACCTTGTCCGATCCGCTCCCGTTGGGTAGGAATGGCGAGAAAAAGAGCGGAAAGTAAGGCGAAGCAACAAGGCACCACTCCAGCGTCGCCTCTCCGCCAACACTCACAACCCCCGCCTCTTGACGCCTTTTCACCCCAACTCTCAAACTCGAGCCAACAGAAATTAATAATCAAATTACTCATACAAATACCCGCACGAATGATTGTGCCGCATTCAGCTCCATGTATTCTTTCGTCGAGACTTTCTCTACCTGCCTTGAGGATGACATTCCCAAGACTTGCCACACTTTCATATAATGTCTAGCAATCCTCTCTGTTTTCCAATACGCCTGTCCCATAACTTGCTGCAGGTCGGCTCCTTCAAGGAAAAGTTCAATTGCTCCCGCTGTCCGAATGCTGAAGAATGTTTCCCCATTGAACAGCCCCGCTTTTTGCAACCAATATTTGAGGTCTGAATTCATCTGCTTCCTGGAAATCGGACTATTTTCCACTTTGCCAGACCTGACTGGTCTGAACAAGAATCCTTGTGCAAGGTTCAGACCCAAATTTTTCATCACTTGGAGGTAGTCCTCCAACGCCGAGATGGGGCATTTAGATTTATCAGGGAGTCTTTTGATTCCGAAAACGTGTTCATCGCCCGAACGGAGTGTCTTCCCCCACTGGTAGTTGAAGAGAAAACCGGAGTTATCGGGAAATCTTATGATCCCTTCCACCCTTGTGGCGCCCAGCTCCGCCGGTCTCTTCAGAGCGTATAAGTCCATCAGGATCATTGCCTTACATCTAAGAGTGATGAACAAAAGTATCCAATCTTGTGTCGAGGCAAAACCAGCTGCCTCTGCGTTCATGTGAATCACTAGCTTGTCGATCGTACAACTGAAAAGTGGTGTTGCCTGATTTGGGGTGATTCTTGCTTGCAACTGTTCATTCCTGGTCATCGTTTCATAGACCTTAACCACCCTACCTGTGCACGGGTTGTCCGACCCGCCCCTTCCGAAATCCCGGAAGGCACTAGAGAGTCTGCCGATAAGGGAATTCACCGAACTTGCGGCTTGCCTGACTGGGCAACTACATCTTCCCAGTTGAGGGCACGTGGCCGAATGAACGTTAGTCTTACCGAACTGTTCCAAGTAAATAAGATACCATAAGATGTGTTGCGCTGTACACGAATCCAATGATTCTGGTGGGGTCATGCAAGCCAGGAATTCCCCGAGGGCCCGCAAATTTCGGAGTTTGGCCGATTGGTACACATCCCTGGCCCTTGCTTCCTGAAGCTCCTTCGTTCTTAGATGTATGGCGGCCCAGTCAGGGGATTTTCTCAACAGGCTCTTGCCACCACCCTCTATCCTCAAAATTTTCCCCTT
>LGRX02029736.1:0-10048 GCA_001247695.2 Cymbomonas tetramitiformis
GCAGCACTCCAGCGTCAGATCGGAGCCTGAGTTGGAGAACCCATTTTTAAGGGTGGGCGGGCAGGGAAGAAAATTGCGTTAGGAAACGAAGAAGAAAGACGCAGCAATCGTCAGCAGGTAGGAAAAGTGAAGTATTTTCACCAATTTCCGACTTAAGAGCGACACTCTGCGACACTTGGACTTCGAAGCTGGAGGTGAACCGCCACTTCGCAATTCTTCATTTCCGCGATCCGGGGAGCGAGATCAGACGATCCGTCTCCTGAATGACGGTCATCACTGATGACGGAAGGAAAGTCGGCGATCAACAGTGATACTGTTGATCCTGCGGATTCCCCGTAAATCGGATGACCGCCCAGTCACCTTGTCCGATCCGCTCCTGTTGGGTAGGAATGACGAGAAAAAGAGCGGAAAGTAAGGCGAAGCAACAAGGCACCACTCCAGCGTCGCCTCTCCGCCAACACTCACAACCCCCGCCTCTTGACGCCTTTTCACCCCAACTCTCAAACTCGAGCCAACAGAAATTAATAATCAAATTACTCATACAAATACCCGCACGAATGATTGTGCCGCATTCAGCTCCATGTATTCTTTCGTCGAGACTTTCTCTACCTGCCTTGAGGATGACATTCCCAAGACTTGCCACACTTTCATATAATGTCTAGCAATCCTCTCTGTTTTCCAATACGCCTGTCCCATAACTTGCTGCAGGTCGGCTCCTTCAAGGAAAAGTTCAATTGCTCCCGCTGTCCGAATGCTGAAGAATGTTTCCCCATTGAACAGCCCCGCTTTTTGCAACCAACATTTGAGGTCTGAATTCATGGAAATTGGACTATTTTCCACTTTGCCAGACCTGACTGGTCTGAACAAGAATCCTTGTGCAAGGTTCGGACCCAAAATTTTCATCACTTGGAGGTAGTCCTCCAACGCTGAGATGGGGCATTTAGATTTATCAGGGAGTCTCTTGATTCCGAAAACGTGTTCATCGCCCGAACGGAGTGTCTTCCCCCACTGGTAGTTGAAGAGAAAACCGGAGTTATCGGGAAATCTTGTGATCCCTTCCACCCTTGTGGCGCCCAGCTCCGCCGGTCTCTTCAGAGCGTATAAGTCCATCAGGATCATTGCCTTACATCTAAGAGTGATGAACAAAAGTATCCAATCTTGTGTGGAGGCAAAACCAGCTTCCTCTGCGTTCATGTGAATCACTAGCTTGTCGATCGTACAACTGAAAAGTGGTGTTGCCTGATTTGGGGTGATTCTTGCTTGCAACTGTTCGTTCCTGGTCATCGTTTCATAGACCTTAACCACTCTACCTGTGCACGGGTTGTCCGACTCACCCCTTCCGAAATCCTGGAAGGCACTAGAGAGTCTGCCGATAAGGGAATTCACCGAATTTGCGGCTTGCCTGACTGGGCAACTACATCTTCCCAGTTGAGGGCACGTGGCCGAATGTACGTTAGTCTTACCGAACTGTTCCAAGTAAATAAGATACCATAAGATGTGTTGTGCTGTACACGAATCCAATGATTCTAGTGGGGTCATGCAAGCCAGGAATTCCCCGAGGGCCCGCAAATTTCGGAGTTTGGCCGATTGGTACACATCCCTGGCCCTTGCTTCCTGAAGCTCCTTCGTTCTGAGATGTATGGCGGCCCAGTCAGGGGCTTTTCTCAACAGGCTCTTGTCACCACCCTGTCAACCTCAAAATTTTCCCCTTCCCCGAAAGTTACAGGCGTTCAACAATTTATTTTCCAAGGTAAACGGATTACTATGGGAGGCTATTAATATATCACATGAATTTTGTGTTTTTGGAATACGAAGTGTTTTTAAGAAAAATCGAATCTAAAAATCCAGACTGCCCACGGGAGTGGGCCTGCTTCTGGCCATCTTCCATTTCTAAGTTGTTGGAAACAAACCTCTCCTGCTTCAGCGATTCTGAACTTTTGTTTGCACAGTTTATTGTACGCAGTCCACCAGAACCCATCTGGAGAGAAACCATCCCACTATGGAGCAACCACAGAGGCTGACGCTTTCTGTTCTCTAAGGAGCCGTCGCAAAAAGTTCGGCAAGAAAATGCATAATCGATCTAAATGGAGGTTTTATGATGTTTGGAGAGTTACTAGGCCTTATTAGGGCAATAATAAGACCCCGTGAGGAAAAAAATTTGGTTTTTTTTTTGGTGCTCGCCGGGGGGCAAAAACGCTGTTTTCGGGCCATTTTGAGTGGGCGGGGGCTTGCTGCCTCCTGTGCTGGCAAGGCCAATGAGCCGGAGGGCTGCTTGTCAAAAAACGCAGGTTGAGTTTTGTACAGCCCTCCAAACGGGCATTTACAGTTGGACCGATGGCAAGAAGCCGTATCGTCCATCTCCACCCCGAGGCCAACCGCGCAACGGCCGCGAAACCCGCGTTTACAAATTCTGCATGCGTGGCCCACAGGAGCGCCCTGCGCTGCACCCTTCCCGCAAAACAGGCAGTGCTCGCGGGTAATGTCCCCGCAGCGCTTGCATTCCCCTTTGTACTGCGGAGATTCCGTGCCGCAACCCTTGTGAAAAAAGCCCTGGCATAGAGTGCACTTCGTCGCCTGCACTTCGACCAGTGGTGCCTTTCCAATGTGCGGGCAATCGGGCACCACGCATCCTAGGCGAGGGGGGAACAGAGATTGCCTGCTCCGCTTGGGTTGCGCTTCCGCGCCGAAGGCTATTGAAAGCGCTTTATTTCCACGACCGGCCATTTTTTTCTCGATAAGTATTGAGAGTATAAGTATATAGAAGATTTTAGTAACTAGGTGTTACTAAACAAACTGAGAAACTTGTGAGCACTTTCGCCAAACCGTACTGTAACTAACTTGCAAAGCTTTGAAAATGCGCATGCGCTTCACCGGCCGCGAGATCAGGCCAGTCACAGGGAGACTTTGATCTCGCGGCCGGTGACATCTTCTTGCGCCATTATACCATAATCTGATGTGTACAAAGAAAAATTTCACCGGCCGCGAGATCGGTCCAGTCACATCGGAGCTTAGATCTCGCGGCCGGTGACATCTTCTGCGCAATTATACACAATCTGATGTGTAAGAAGAAAAATTTCACCGGCCGCGAGATCGATCCAGTCATAGGGAGACTTTGATCTCGCGGCCGGTGACATCTTCTGCGCAATTATACCATAATCTGATGTGTATGAAGAAAAGTTTCACCGGCCGCGAGATCAGTCCAGTCACATCGGAGCTTAGATCTCGCGGCCGGTGATGCGTGTATGCGTGAACTAGACCTGAACGGGCATAACACCGGACGCGAAAGTGCAAACTCGAAAGACTTAAACTCTCAAGTATCATGAAGTGCGACTATTGCAATAGGAGAGCAAGAGTGCACGTATGGTTTGGACCTGATTGCTATTTTTACGATATTACCGACTACCAGTACGCGCTCGCTTGTCTACCTTGCGCTTGGGATGTCTTGATGGAAGCAGAGGGCCTGGACGATTATAGGGGGGTGAATTGGGAACTGCTTTTTTTAAAACAAAGTCAGAGAGAGTACAGCAGCGGACCGCCCTACTACTGCAGTATGGAACTGATTTAGACTTTAAGGGGGGAACTAATTGCATAGGTTCCCACCTGTGGCTTTTGCCACACCCAACAGCTATCGGGGACAATGTCTTCTCTTCGAGTGTTAGTTGACTTACCGCCGTTGTTGCAAAGCCTTGGCAAAGAGGCGCATGATTTCCCTGAGGTGTACCCGGTGGATGCAGCAGATGTAGAGCGTGGCGTGGAACTTGCTTCACGCATCACAGCCTTCGCTAAGTACTGGTTGGATGTGGCGCCCCCTGCGGCGCCCGCTGTGGCGCCCCCTGTGGCGCCCGCTGTGGCGCACCCTGTGGCGCCCGCTGTGGCGCACGCTGTGGCGCCCGCTGTGGCATCCCCTAGACCGCCCGCCGTGGAATCGCGTATAGCGTCGCCTGCAGTTGGGACGACGCCAGTATCCACTGTTGCGAAACGGCGCGCTGCAGCAAGGCGACGTCAGGCGGACTCTCGCGCGAGGAAGCGTTTGCGAGTGGATATCCCTGATCGGGTCCCTGAAGAGGGGGGATCGGGCGCTACCGCTGCTATCGGTATCCCGCGGGGAAGCAAAAGTCACTGGAACAAGAAGCTGCAGGGGGTATTTCAGAACGCGCGTGACGATTTGATACCAGGAGCGCTCGCGAACTATGTGCAAACGTTGGACAGCGGCATTCAAACTGCGGTGCGTGGTGGCATGCGTGCACCAGAGGATCGCGTGGGTATGGGCATAGTGAGCAGCTTACGTGCGGCCTTCGCCTCCCTCGCAAGCAGCCGCTGCAAACTAGACCGCGACATTCAACTGGCAGGAGCAGCGATGGCGTTTGGGGGAGGGGCGTCAGAAACAGTGCAAGAGGTCGCCGGAGTTTTAGGCATAAAAGTCGGTGTGGTAACCACAGGGCAGTTAGGGCACCGGAACTTGCAAGCTGGTATGGGCCTTGAGCTGGCAGCAAGGCGAGGAAGCGGGCTGCTGAAGGGCTTGGTGACTGAAGTGAAGAAGAAGGCAAAGGACGCCCTGAACGCCGAAGTGTTGCAGAAAATAAGGGACTTCTGGCTCAGCCCAGGGATAACGCGGGTGTCCACCTGCAAAAGGGATGTCATACAGGTTCGACGTGAAGACGGGAGAGTTGAAAAGGCCTCAAAGCAGTGGCTGGAAATGACGCAGCTGGAGGTGTTCAGAAGGTTCAAGAAGAAGGAACCTGATGTGAAGGTGGGCTTGAGGACTTTCGAGCAGAAGAAGCCGAAGGAAGTGCGCAGGCTTACCCGGAGGGACACGATATCCTGCTGCTGCAGATATCACGAGGACTTCCGGTTGGCATTGACAGCATACAACCGTGCGCACGAGGTATTGCACTCTAAGTGCGAGTGCGAGGATAGGACGTGTTGCCCTCTGCTAGGGGGGCAGAGGGCAGTTCTATCCAATCGAAAGCCGACAGAGGCGTTCCCGGACAAGGTCTGCGGGCGGTGCGAGGTTGGCTCGTCGACGTCAAAGTTTGTAGCGTCGTTGTTGTGCCCGAAGCCAACGGGGGCAGACGGAGAGCCTGCGGAGTTTCACGCTATGCCTTGCTTGGATGGGTCGTGCGAGGATTGCGGGGGTTGCGAAACCTGAAGCTGTGCGAGGCGGAGATAGGAAAGGCCGGCCAGCAGGTTGAGTGGGGTACCTACGAGAGCGCGGTGGTGGGAACCGACGACGACGGGAAGAACAAACACCGAGTACAGTTTGTGCAGAAGAAGACTCCGGTAGGGGAGCTCGTGTCCAAGTTACAAGGGTGTATGCTGGGGCATGTACCGGGGGAGTCCAAGAAGTGTTCGTGCGCGGGCAAGTTCGTGCGGAAGGATGCAGATGGGGACTGGGCGGTGAAAGAACTAGCCGGGGTGAGTGGGCAAACCTGTCCATTTTTAAAGCCATATCCATACCATTGCTTTATGGCCCAACACACGATGAACATGTTCAACAAGTGCAAGGAGAATTTGCCCTTGGGCCATTGCCTCCTTCTTTTCGACTTCAGCGAGAACCATGCATTGAACATTCCACGGGCAATCCAATCCTTGCATTGGATTGTGAAGCAGGCCTCGCTACTATGCTGCGTGCTATGGCGGCATGCGGTAAAGGAGGTGGACGGGGTGGAGTCCACGGAGGAGAATCCCATCATTGTGAAGGATTACCTGTACTTTATGGGCAACGACATGCCCCATAGCCACCGTGCCATCCAGCACATGCGTAAACTCATCGTCAAGGAGTACTTTCAGAAAAGAGGTTTGCCCCTCCCAAAATTCATTCACGAACGTAGAGCAAAAATACCAAATCCAAAATTCGAAAATCCAGCATCCCGAAAACTGAAATCTGAAAATCTAACGTAGAGCAAAATCAGCCAAATCGACATTTCGAAAATCTAACGTAGAGCAAATTCACAAAAATGCAAAATTAACTTATCAAGCAAATCCATATCACATGCAACAATGCATTTCAATTTGGTATTTAAACCTGGAATCTGATGTTATACCCCCAAAGGAAGAATTTTTGGTGGTGGGGTCGGGGTGTAACACGTGTGCCCGGAGGCACAGCGTGAGCCGATATGCCTATGCGTCCGTATGTGTGTCATCGGGGGTAATCTGGGATTGGCACGATGACAGTGAAATTGGGCTTGAAATCACGATGAGAATGAATACCAGATGTCCGGGGTATGACAGTATGACACTATGACACTATGACAGTATGACAGTATGACACTATAGTAGTATGACAGTACTGTGGGGGGTGTCATCGTGGAACTCAGTCAGACCCTCGAAGAATGGTCAGATTCGCATCGGGGTTGAAAAGACAATGAAATCGAATATCAGATATTAAGGTTATGACAGTATGACAGTATGACGCTATGACAGTATGACAGTATGACAGTACAGTAGTATGACAGTACTGTGGGGCAGTCATCGTGTCAGCCTGTCGGCATAACATCTGAATCGAGAATGACGAATCGGAATTAGAAATGAGATCGGATCGGGAACTGAACGTTGAGCCGAAGTGTGACATCGGCTCTCGAGTGGTTGACCCTGCAACCTGAGTGACGAGTGAATAAGTAGAGCACTTGAGAAGTGTTTAGCCTTCAGAACTCGGAACCGAATTATCGTTTGTACCTCAATCTGGCCCTGATCCAGTATATTATAAAAATCCGAATTGTGTACCTTTGCACGTTCAATCAAAAACATATCTCCGAGCATCTGTCGTCGTGCCCCTGGCACATTTGGTATCAGCGTGCTGCGATTTCGCCTCTGCGCAACTCGCCCACGGGCCTATTGAAACTTTCGTTGTGATACAGGGGGAGAGCTGTACTTCCGGCTATCTGTGCGCAATTTTAGCCTCCGTAAGTACATTTTTTTTCGTATACAACGGCCGTATCCTCTGGAAAACATCTCCAAAACTTCATATTTTTGCTCCTTAACACTGGGGGCTCAAACTGGCTCAGAAACCCAAGCATTCGTTTTCCGATCTTAAACCCGAAGTCCGTCCCAGGCCACAAACGACCGTCAGGGAGCACCCTAAAGGGTTTCCCCGGTCTACAGTAGCCAAGAAAACGATATAGCTCACCTTTCAGAGCCCCAAAAAGGCGAAAAACCGCCCAAAACAGCCAAAAATAGCCGTTTTTGACAGTTTCCAGCCTACCCCAAAACCTCTCCCAGTAGCCCCCACCACCGAAAAACCCCTCTTTAGACCCCATAGAACAGCCTAGAAACCCCTGATACCGCCCTCACGGCCATCAGCAGCGGGGAAAGCTCCACCAAAAGGCGCTTTCAGCAGTTCTGGGACGTTTCTGGCAGCCCTTCAGCACCTCCTGGTATCTTCCAGCAGCGCACTGACTGGGGCTTTTCTTGGGACCTACGGAGTACAGATACCGTCTGGGACCTCACCGGACCCCCATATTGGACCTGACACCTCCTTTTTCACTGCTGCTTGACTCTTGCCCGCGCGCCTAGGCACTCAAAAATCGTGTCGCGGAGCCCTGGCCAAATTTTGAGTTCGCCGGTGTATGGCAGTGCCCCCTTCGCCAGAAGAATACAGAAGAGCGTGGTGGAAGCAAGGACCTATCAAGTGGGTATTCCCTCCAGACCCTACCTACCCACCAGCAGGCGCTTTCTGGCAGAGCGGTCCTTGGAGCGGTCCTCCTTCCCCCTCTTCCTCTGACGACGAAGAGGAGAACAGCGACTGAGCGCCTGGACATAGTCACGCTGGCTATCCCACCAGTACATCACGATTTCGTGTGGCTTCAGATTGGAAACCTTCTCTTCCGCTACCCGAACTCCCAAGACCTAACAGCCTTCCCCGCGCTCCCTGGTTCATATCCAGTGCAAGGAATCGAAGAGTGGCCTTGGGTCCCCCCATCTCCACCTGGAAGTCCCGCTCCTTCGCCTCCAGCGAGCGACATCGACGAGGACGAGACTGATTAAATAAAAAAGGCGAGCACTCACTACTTTTGCTCACCTGTGGCTATTGCCACACCCAGTCTTTGAACTCAACCAGCTCAGCAGTCAGAATGTCACAGCAGACATCAGAGGCATTTCCCAGCATGAGTGTCAGCGCAGAGCAGCTACACCACACTCTGTTCTCTCCCATGACCTTCCCATCGCCCACCGCATACGCTTCCGCTCACCCCATTCCACATCCAGGCACCACCATGCCCTACACAGCGGTGCCCCGCCCTTATACTATGCCGGATGGCACCCCCGCACAGGCCGTATGGAACGGCGTCAATTGGGTATTGCCCCAATCAGCGCCCCTCGCTGGGGGAGTATCACCAGTGCCGTTCACACTGGGAACCCATCACCCCGTGGGCGCATATCCCACACCGTTCCAACAACAGCTACAGCAGCAGCAGCAGTGGCTCGCGTACCAGCAACAGCAACAGCAGTGGCTTCAGCAGCAGCCACTGGAACCGATGCAGCAGCAGTTACAGCAGCAGCAGTTACAACAGCAGCAGTTACAGCAGCAACAGCAGCAGCAGCAGCAGCAACAGCAGCCGCAGCCGCCACAACAGCCGCAGCATCGACCAACACGCGAGACTGCACATGGAAGCGCAAGTCCGCGACGAAGCCACTCGGCGACGCGAGCAGCGTGGCCGTCACTCCGCTCAAGCCGGAATGACACTGGCCCACCTCATCACTAATCCCTGCGATGAACTGGACCAGCTCGAACAGATGGAAGATGATATCCCCCTGCCGTGGGAACGCCAAGAGCGCGTGGAAGATGGGTCGCTGGCACTGGTGACAGAGCTGCTGGCAATACAGACAAAAACAACCCGCACGCCCAGGATTCTCGTACTTTTCAGCGGTACTGGCTCAGTAGAGAGGGAATTCCTAAATTGCTTCCCCTCCGCTTCAGTAGTGACCCTCGACTCCGGACATATCTGGCAACCCACTCATGTGTGTGACATCCTGCAATGGGACTACAAACAATACCCGCCTGGATTCTTCGATGTTGTTTGGGCAAGTCCCCCCTGCAGGCAGTACAGGCGCGCACCACTGGTGGACCCCCTGACCTTCCCCAGGCTGACAAAATCGTACGACGAGCATTGCAGATCATTGACTACTTGGAGCCAAAACATTGGTTCATGGAAAACCCCAGAGGTCGCTTCCCTAACGCGCTACGGCTTCGCCCTATGATGCGCCAGCTTCCCCCACCGCTGGTGTGTACCTATTGCATGTACGGTACGCAGTACATGAAACCCACCTGCATATGGACGAACTCAGCACCACCCTCGCCCCTGCTACGCTGTACTACTTCAACACCGTGTGCGTGCAGATGGGCAACCGGTGCTCATCCAGAGACTGCTCAGCTTGGACCTCACCCGCAGCAGACTGGAGCAGGTCGATCCGCGAGTGTATATCCCGTGCCAGCACTCCTGCTACGACAACTTTTCCGACATTTACGCCTCCGCGACACTGAAGACCCGCTTTAGATTCCAAGTGGCACCCTTCTTCTTGAAAGTGGTGCCCTGGTAGCGGCAGGCAAACTATGCTCGAAGAGGAACCAGAGAACCTAAGAACTGGAAACAGCAAGGAACCAGAAAACCTAAGAACCGGAACTTAGATGGGTACCTTAGCGGAGTGATCCCAGGAGGTAGACCACTCCTAAGGGGGGGAGAGTTGTGCCCGGAGGCACAGCGTGAGCCGATATGCCTATGCGTCCGTGTGTGTGTCATCGGGGGTAATCCGGGATTGGCACGATGACAGTGAAATTGGGCTTGAAATCACGATGAGAATGAATACCAGATGTCCGGGGTATGACAGTATGACACTATGACACTATGACAGTATGACAGTATGACACTATAGTAGTATGACAGTACTGTGGGGGTGTCATCGTGGAACTCAGTCAGACCCTCGAAGAATGGTCAGATTCGCATCGGGGTTGAAAAGACAATGAAATCGAATATCAGATATTAAGGTTATGACAGTATGACAGTATGACGCTATGACAGTATGACAGTATGACAGTACAGTAGTATGACAGTAC
>LGRX02029737.1:0-34898 GCA_001247695.2 Cymbomonas tetramitiformis
CAGCAGCGCTATTCCAGAAACAAACAGATGCGAACAGTTGGGCATGCACAGCAGCAACACGAGTTGGGCATCCACAGCAGCATTGGGCGCACAGTTGGGCAGTCACAGCAGCAGCGCTTTTCCAGAAATAAACAGATGCGCACAAAAGGGCATTCACAGCAGCAGCGCCCCGCGGTCTTCTTGATGCCGCCGCGGGGAAAGGGTACCTGCAACTTTCAGTTAAGCATACAGCAGAGGTTCTTGGGGCCGCTCCCATGGGTTCTTAGGTCCCACTCCTTCACAAGCGTTTCACGGGACGGTGCCCGCCGGTTCTAGGGTCCGGATTCCCTTGTCGTTGAGGGGTTCGAGGTTGGCATGCACTACATTCAAACAGGCGGGGTGCCAAAGTTGACAGAGCGTACCCTTATCCGTCGCGTTTGTTGAAGCGTAGGAACCTGCGAGTGCACAAAATTGCATAAAAATCTTACAGCGAGGCAGGGTTCGTTAACAAACACACGCAAAAAAGGAATGCATGCACGCTGCGCCGCCGGGGTGCACTTGGTCAGAATTATGTCGTAGTAGTTGTTGCTGCGGACTTTTGTGTCGAATTCAAAATGAGCGGGCAACCAGAACGGCATTTTGAACGAATAGTATTGGCGTCGTCCGCTAATTCCACGAAACTCGCTGGGAACACCCGATTATTATATGACCTATGGCCAATCATGCGCCCATCCACACGTTCAATGAACCTGCTACCTTAGTTGTATGAAAAAGTGACGATTGGAGTCTAGGAAATATTCGGATCTGACGCCCACAGTATTCAATTTTCAATCGAACGACAACCTGATTTTTAGTTAGAATCTAGGAATCTTTCGAGAAATAGGTACCTATGTAGAGTTCAGTGATTCAGTCTGTCTTGTGTCTCAGCATTCAGTCGCGGTTTTTTCTTTGAACGTAGTCGCGGCCCCCCTCGCGCCTGGCAAAGCCTAACGTGAGCACGTCACCGGAGGGCCTTAACAAACAGTTCAAGGATCATTCTTTGGTAATAAAAAAGAAACATACCTTTGTAGAAGAGATAGATGATGGAAACTCGAAACGTAATTTTCCTACATGGAGCACGCAAGAACGAAAAGGTTAGAACTCCAAGCCTAAAGAAAAGGAAAGATCGGACGTCCAAACAAAGAGGGAGAAAAGAAGATAGAAAGCACACCTTTATTGTGTGGCATCCCGGGTTTTCACCGAGACCTCCAAACCGCAGTTTGGCGCTCTGTTTGAGCTAATGCCTCGATCGCAGTGCAAACTGAAAAAAAAACTGTCGTCAAAAAGATAGGGTTGCGAAGAGATCACCCATCTCTTCGAAAAGTTAACCAAAGGAAGTAATGAAAATACTTACATGGGGTAGTTTTCCGCGAGGAAAACGCTCGTGAAGTCAAAATAGTCGTGAAAATAGCGGTTTTCCCGCTATCGAAGAGTCTGAAAACCTGCGAATCTTTCAAAAAGGAGAAGGTAAGTAAACGAGTGTCGTTGAACACTCTTCTATTGTGTGGCATCCCGGGTTTTCACCGAGACCTCCAAACCGCAGTTTGGCGCTCTGTTTGAGCTAATGCCACGTTCGCAATGCAAACTGAAAAAAACTGTCGTCAAAAAGATAGGGTTGCCAAGAGATCACCCATCTCCTCGAAAGTTCAACCAAATGAAGTGATGAAAATACGTAAATGGGGTAGTTTTCCGCGAGGAAGACGCCGGTAAAGTCCAAACCGCCATTAGAATAGCAGTTTTTCCCGCTATCGAAGGGTCTGTCGATCTGTGAATTTGTGAACAAGAGAAACTTCGAGTGCAAACGCGTATGATTAAGCGTAGCTAGAAAATTGTCATGTTACCATACAATATAACGGAAATAAAATACAAAACAACTGTAAGAAAATCGTAGTGCACCATCTCGTCGAAACTTCCCAAAGCCAAAGAGCGTTCCAAGCGCTAGCGTAAAACTCTTCTAGAGTGGCCCACAACAAGGCGTGGACATTCTGAAACAAAATATTGTTACCAAATAAAATAAAATACTGCGCTAGAGCTGCTTTAAAATGCCCCAAAGGGGTTATTTCACCGCTTACTTGAAGCGCGGTCAAGTCCGAAGTGTTTCGAAAATTCAGGGGGCGCTCCACTATAAAGTTAATTTATACATTTCCAAGAGAAAATCTTGTGATAGTTGTATAATTTCTGCCCGCGACGTTTGCCCCCTGAACTTTTCATCGTAAGTCTCCCACCAACTGCCGGAACTACTGCCCAGGTCTATGCCCCGAGGCGTATGCCCCATGGGTATGCCCCGAGGCGTATGCCCCGGGGGTATGCCCCAACCAAGGCGTATGCCCCAGGGCTATGCCCCGAGGCGTATGCCCTATGGGTATGCCCCGAGGCGTATGCCCCGGGGGTATGCCCCAAGGCGTACAAGAAGAGTCAACCAATAAGAAAACAGAGATTTCGGGGTCAGCCAGCTTTTCTCCTAAACTTGTGACCCCCCCCAGCTTCGGTACCTAAGAGAGCCGACGAAATAAGAGAAAACCGCTTATTTTGCCAGCTAGCTTTTCTCATCCTTAAGAGTGAAAAATCAGTTTTTCTCGTATCGGATTCGCAGCACATCCTCACTTCGAAAAAACTGCCCACTACCGTGATGGACGACGCGACACGTTCACAATTGCGGTAACTTATTAGTGATGTTAGGGAAGGTCTACTCGCACAAGATGACTTTTGTAACATCAAAGCCGTACTTATTTTGCTATATTTTAACCCCTAAGCTGCGAAGGGAATTTTTGGTCTTTGAAAATTGCACGTTTCTCGCGATAACTACGTGAATTCTTGCCTGAATGCATTTTTGAAAATAGTGTCGGAAAGGTACGTTCAAGGCGGGTTGCATGCTGGCGTTCAAATTGGATGACACGGAGTGTCAACGACGTGAATTTCAACGAAACTTTTAATGGACTCACGTGTTGTTTTGATAGCTGAAGCCCTAATTATGACCCGAGACATCAAGTAACACTCTCACCAAGTACTGTGCATGTTGTTGGGGCTACTTGTTACCGTTAGGGTGATGTAACACTATTTTATGACTGCCCTACGCGTGACGCGTTCTTTTGTAGTTGAAATCAAGTACGTCTCGGCAAATACTTCGAGCATTAGAATAATTTAGCTATGCTCGAGTACATGGTTGCATGCGGCTGATTGAGAGCTTTTCAGAACTGTCTTCAAAAGCGAATTTGACTAATTTCCCGCTGAGAAAATCAAGTTTGGGTGTTTGTTGCGATACCGCAACACATAGCAGCTTAGGGGTTAAGAAAATGTCCTGGGGTCTAGCCAGCCTCCATATTTCTTATTTTTGCCAATCTCTTAACTTTTAAAACCAGCCAGCTTTTCTCCTAAACTTGTGACCCCCCAAAAAAAGAAAAGCTGGCTGTTTTCTTAACGTAGAATTCTCTTATTGGTTGACTCTTACTGTATGCCCCAGGGGTATGCCCCAAGTTGGCGTATGCCCCAGGGGTATGCCCCAAGGCGTATGCCCCACCCTTCATCAGAAACTTGGCCTCAAGTTCTGCGACGAACGCCCGCAGAGCCCAAAAATAATGAGTGTCCTCAGTGCCATCGATGCCCGTGAGACCCCTGGTTGAAGTCCCTTCAGTGAGCCACTCCTGGGACTCCTCCCCATCAACGTCATTCCCCCCAAAGAGTCTACAGACTGCCCACGTCTCCCCCACTTTCATTTCATGAAAGGGGGCAGCGCACAACGCACAGAGCCCTGGAAGGAGTCCCTGGTAGAGGTATCCTTCAGGATGCGGAATGCAGTGAAAGCCATCATGCCCTCCTTCTCATACGCCGCGCACCACCACTCATATGCAGGTGAGGTGGCAAAGTCCTCTCCGGCAAGCATAGAGGGAATGAGATCCCATATAGATCTATAGTCTGGCTTGGAATCCCTGAGCGCTTGCTTCTGTTCTGCAGTGAGGGCCTGAAAAGCTGCGGTTTTTATCTGCCTGCGCACTTTCGACTCGTGGGATCGCTTCACTCTCTCCACGTAGTCCGCAAAGTGCCTGATAAATGCTGCTCTGTCCTCATCCGTATTGCCTGTGTAGCTAAGCTTCAAGATAGTCCATCTTGCCAGGACCATCGGTGTCTCTGTCAGAACGCTCCATGTCCTCCATATTATCAAATGCGAGCAAAAATTTGTTAACCGGGGGAGTGACTACTGCTGCTGCTTTTGAGTGGGCGGGCTCTGATGTCTGTTCCTCCGTGCTCATAAAGCTGCTAATCCGCCTCTGGTTATTCTTGTCTCGGTTCACCCGCCGCGCTTCTCGTGCTGCGGTGTGATCAGCGACAACGTCTGAACCAGTCTCTGTCGCCGTGGTCACGTGCTAAGTATGCCAATAGACAACAAGTAGAAGCAGAACGCTATGCTCCCTTTAAGAGTGTAACTGTTCTATGTGAAGAATGAGAACTGAATCCAGGCTGAGTTACACCAGTGCACGGAGTGCCCCTGGATTCACACAGACCCGGCCAGCCAGAAGAATAGAAGCCATGCAGGGTGTATCAGAAACACCAACACGAATATGATCAAAGTTGTCCACCAGCACGAGGTTTCCCAGAGCAAACCAGCTAAGCCAGTGCACAGAGTGAACCTGAATTCATAAAGCAGCTCGCTCGCAGATACGTACAAACTACCAGAGCCATACTATATCACGCAGAACGAAGGTGAGAAGGAGTTGCCAGCAACGGTGAACCAGGTCAAGCCAGTGTACTGAGTACCCCTGGCCTGACTGGGCACCTCACACAGCATAACCGAAATAACTCCACGGTCATGTCCGTAGCTGTCGCCTCTAATATGCCGGATCAGCAGTGAATGGAGAAAGACTGCACAACAGAGCTTAAGCTAAGCCAGTGTACTGAGTACCCCTGGATTCGCAAAGCTGCTGCTCATTAAGAAGGATAACAGGTGTCATAAGTGTCCCGCCGACAACCAAGGCCAAGAAGAGAAGTTACACAGCAGAGCTTAGGCTAAGCTAGTGTACTAAGTACCCCTGGATTCGCTAAGCTACTGCTCATCAAGGAAAGTAGCAGGTGCCATAAGTGTCTCACCGCAAATTAAGTCCAAGGTCAGCAAAGAAAGTTTGTCGAAGAGGAAAAGAAAGGCTGTATGCTAATCTGCCGATAATCCCAAGATAACCAAGCAACGGTAATCAAGCTAAGCCAGTGTACTGAGTACCCCTGGATTCGCAAGACACCGTTGCCAGAGTGGTCTCCACTGTGTTCATAATATACAGAGTTGATCCGCTCGCTCTATCCCACGTTGATGCCGCTGCTAATTACCTTCTAATGGCCCACCCGCTTAAGGATTCGCCAGTACACCAAGGGTGTCCCTGGTGTCACCGTCAGACAAAGTGGCCAAAATAAGGAAACCGCAGGATAAGAAGCTGTTCATTAGGCTGGTCATCAGCTGCTGATTCGCTGCCGTCGTCGCTGCGTGAGTCTGCCCGTATGTCAGCACCGCACAAAAAGAAAGGAAAAGGGACCCGCCAGTGTACAGAGTACCCCTGGTGTCGCCTATATTCCGAATCTGCTCTTTTCGGCTGTTGTTAACCTGTCGCCAAAGGACTTCTCACTTCTGAATTCGCACTGAAATAAAAAGTCGCTCCGCGCAGGACATTATTGTTTTGAAAAAGAATGAAAAGAACAGCATACTATCCATAAAAAATCATAACAAAACCACCAAAATACGAATTATTGTATAAAACATGAGCAGAGCTGTCTTAGCAGTCTAGCATCAGGGACGCCAACAGACACCTAGCACTTGCGAAAGCAAAACAACAATGAGTCCACTGGCTTTGACCCTCGGTCAGAGACTACTTATCTCAAGTCAAGGTCACATTTGTGCATAACTGTAACAGGTCTCCGCTCTGAAATCGTCATCTACCAATAGAATGCTACTATTCTCTGCCTGCTTTAATGATGTTACTATATCACATTCTCTGACTGACACATCCGTGGCAGCATTCTGATCGTCATTTCTTCCAGAAACACCCTTCTCATTCTGATGTCATACTATGATGGCAATATCTTCTTCACCATTTCTGCTACCTCCGAGCAGTCATCACGCGCGAGGTCTGTCACGCCTGTCACGCCTGTCACGCCTGTCACCAGCTGGACAACCCCGGCTTCTGTACCACGAGAAGCCGGCGGTTGTTACATTTAAACAAGGGCACTGCAGATCCATGCAAGAGCAGGGGAAACGTTTTATAAAACCACTCTCAATCATTCTGTGTCCAGGCTCTATACAGCCTCCTTTGAATCTCTGTCATCAGCAACATCTGTCTCTGTGAATACCAATCTACCATGTTGGGGGACCCAGGCTACGCGCCTGGGTCCCCACTCGCAAGTGAATAAACCTACTTTTGTATACGCTAACGCTGCGCGCTTGCCCCCAAATACTGTTTTCTTATCTCATTATTCCGAGGTCAAACTCCGTCAACTGTTCCGAGAGGGAAATTGAAAAAGTGCTACTGCATCAACTGTCCATACGCTCTCTTTATCTAGCAATCTCCTCACGCACACCGCGCCCTGTCCGCACGTCCAGTCCACCTGTCGCGACTGCCTCCGTCGTCACCTGTCATATCTCTGTCGCCAGCTGTCCTCGGTCACATCTGTGTCACCAGTAGTCCTCGGTCACGGCTATATCACCAGCAGCCCTCGGTCACGACGATGTCACCCCTGCCTTCGGTCACGTGTCTATCACCAGCTTGGTCACCAGAGCCACTGTGACCAGCTCGGTCACCACAGTCACTGTCACGTGCTGCACGACGAGGCTTCGGTCCCACGATATGCCCAAGTTCGTGACAATGCCAATGGACGATACCGATACCCCGGTAGTGCGCCCCCCGACACTAATATCGAATGGTCGACCCACAAGAGTGCGAGTTCTCATACAGCAGGGGGAGGTAATCGAATGTCCTGTGCTGCCCCTCCCGAGGAGCAAAGCGTGGGCAGCCATACATACAATACAATGCCGACACGCTGTATATACCCACCTAGTCAAACGAGGACACGGTGTGGCTTGGAGCTCAAATCAACTTCGCACTGCACTCCAAGATCGTCTCGCGCGCACGCACCCACACTATGCATTCCACAGGTATGATGATGTGTGATAGCAACTAACAACGCGCACAACGGTGTGCGCATAAATAATTATGGCATCGACACCCCCGCCGATACCATAAACGGGCCATGATGGCTATTTACTAGTCTTGATGGCTATTAATGATACTGTAGTGATGAATAGAATGTCACCTCTCTGAATCGATCAATATTTGATATTTTGATATCTCAATTGTCTCTATTGATCAATCATGGTATATCGATTAATCGACACTACTATCGAACATACTAGATGTCGATGCTTATCAGAAACCTTGCCTACCGTCACCGACATCATTCTATTCATCCTGCTTCGTCACCGCCGCCTCCACCATCCATCCTCTTCACGCTCTACCTCCCTCACAATCTCCCGTGGTAAGTCCGGGGACACATCGCGCCAATTCCCAGCACCCGACCGCAACGCGCAGCCCCAACCGAGCGCCCTTGAGCATCAGCTTCCAAACTTACTATATTAGCACGCGCGTGCCATAGCAGTGGAATAAGCATTTGCATGTCTTGTTGTCCCTCGGAGGCGTTTATATGACGTACTTGCTTACGACGTTGCGCCACGTGCGCAACAATGTATCCGTGATGTTGGCGCCGTGCATTACTTGTTAAGGCGGTTAGATGAGCGTGGCTGTCGCGCCATTTCGCCTCATTTACACCGAGCATAGCAACTCAGCCAAAAGGTGAAATATGATTCGTTATGAACAAACAATCAAACTGGGTGGAAAGAAGCACCGCAGGGGCGAGGGCGTGACGAATTCCGATTTTCAAGATTTCAATGTGATATTTTGGTGTGGCGTATTTTCATGCATGTACAAATAACATACATAAACGTAAATCGTAGCCAACCGAGACAATGAGGGCAACCCAAAGATATATCAAGATTCTAAAGGCATCCATACATACAGCATAACTTAGAAGCACCATACATATTGTCGCTTCCTACATGCATACATGTGTGTCGACAACGTTGTATAAATAATAAGGTGTGTCGATGATTTATATGGGTTGTGCTCCTGACTAGGTAAGATCACGGCAAATCGCAATATTTCTATGTGATCGGTAATGCTCACTCCCAACTTCAAGGAAACCTTGTCTCATGGCGTCCTTGTGTTGACACGGAGCTCGCAGTAGTGGGCAAGCAATATCATGGGCCATAACCGGGGAAAAAACATGTTCTAATGGTCTCAGACTTCTATAGCATGTTACATCCCTTCACGTATGCGGTCTGTGCCGAGCTTGGCCCAAAATTCAGCGTCAGCCTTTGTTGCCTCCTCAGCGCTCACACCTTGGCCAGACCCCACCTCAAGGCTCCAGCCGGGTGCAAAAAGTGCGAGGGATAGGCCAGTTTCTGCCACCTGCTGCACGCCCTCGGCACAGCCAGGTCCTGCACCATAGCTAAGATCACCGCGTGCAAAAACGTCTACCCCGACGTAAACATCTGCACACCGTGCCACACCTGCCAGCGCCCTCGAGCGCATCAGCTGCGGCGGTCGCCACCAGTAATTCAGGAAGATGCCGTCGCAAGCATCAAACAGGGTGCGATTCGCTGTGGTGAGCTCGTCCGACCACTCCACAGCGCCAGTGGGCCCGATTGAGTCGTAGACGATTACGCGTGCCGACGTGGAGTAGTTGCGGCAGGCTGTTCTCAGGAAACTGAGAAAACGTGCCAAGCGCGCAACATCTGCTGCCCCACCTGGCAGCGGCGCCTCGATGTTGACGAGGTAGCCGTCGTGCCCGTAGTGAACGAGCATCTGTGCCAGCTGCGCTGCGGCGAGCTCCGCGTTATCGAGCAGCCGTGAATTTTCCACGGCGCCTTCCTCATGCTCCGTGATCAACGTGGCAAGGCAAGGCACCCCATGCGCATGGCAAGCCTCAATCCACTGTGGAGGGGGAATGCTCACACGGTGGTGGGCGAAGTACACAAACTCATCGACTGCCGCCCAGGAGGTGAACGCCCGGAGATAGCAGCCGTCGGCCTTCTCGTTGTACCCGCCAGCCATGTCGTGACAGTGCAGCACGCGCGGCTGTGAGAGCTCAGCAGCACGGACCTTGGTGGTGGGCGCCAACGTTGCAGCGCGGGTCAGGTCCAGTGATACTCCAGCGATTCCGTCGGGTGTCCAGGCCAGCAGCTCACCCACGGAGAGCAGGAAGCGCCGCGTCGGCGGCCTCGGTGTGTTCGGGGGCAGATCGAGCACTGCATCAGGGGCGAGGCACACCACCTTGTAGCGCAAGGCGAGGCGCTCTTTCCCGTCTTCGCCGAAGGCTGCTCCGCCGAGCCCGGGCCGCACTTTCCCCGGCCGCACACTGAGAGTTTCCCCGGCCCCTGTAGTCACCACAGCTGAGAACATTGGCGTGCCGTCCGCCTCCCACCCGGCCGGCAGCGCCTCCAGTGGCACCTTCCCGCCCTCCGCATCCACAAGCCGGACGGCGGCAGCCAACCCGCCGGTGCAGCACAACACCTCGTAGGCCTCTGCCACGCACCGCTCCTGCCCTCCGTATCCCGTGCTGAAGCCACCGCTGTGTGCGCGCGCTGCGCCAGGCTGCATCCCCCCTCCCACCATCTCGGCCCGGCCGATGTGAAGCGCGGTGCCATCCGCCGCACGGCCCAGCAGGAGTGCACTTTCTGCCACCCCGGGGGCCGAGTGGCGCCGCCAGCGGACGCGCGATGCCTCCATTGTGGTAAGCCTGGCAAGCGCATTCTCAACACGGCTCTCTATCTCCGGTGTGGAAGGAGGTAACGTCAATATGCCCCCATCGCTGACAAAGCCCACCGCCTCAAGGAGAGCCAGAGCACCTGGACAGCACAGCACCTGCGACTGCAACTTTGGGTTGGAAAGCTTGAGGGAACGGTACTTGAGCTCCGCTGGCGCACGTTGCAGGTTTCGCAGGACAACTCCAAGGGTCTGTAGTGCGCTGAAGAGCATGTCACCAGAAGCTGTCGAGACCTCAGCGACTGCGTTGTGCAGCACGTCACTGGAAGCAGTCGAGACCTCGGCGACCGCGTCGTGTGGCACATCTGGGGAATCGGCATATGGTCGCGGCATTCTTTGCTGTACGGTAACCTCTCTTTGACCTCGATTTATTCTCTGCGACAGGTTTGTCAAACGGAGCGGAAAGTGCGTCAGCGGATATTGCGAGAGCTCTCTACCGCGATGTCTCCTGATGCGAGGAGTGAAGCCAGCACAATACCCAGCACCTGCCAGAAATACGCATCCAAAACTCGAAGTAAGATAAACCGTCGGACGCCTACGGATTTAGCGAAGCAGGTCTGTAGTACCCTTCAGGTATGCTAGTGTGCGAAGTCGAGGTCCTGGGTTCAGTCGAGCGTTCGGGGCGCCGCAGGCGCCACAGCGACGCTGATGTGGCAACGTCCGTCGAGCTCCAATCGCCTTGTCCCCCTTCCTCCTATCAATATCATAGTGCGCGTTCGGGGCGCCCAATCCGCCCTGTTCCTATGCTATGATCTCAGCCCTCGCATAAGCATTGCACCCCATCTCCTATGTCAGAAGGTGTGCCAGTGAGGGACACTCAAGCTTATGGTGGGTGAGTGAGTCATTTCGGGAGGGAGGCGCGCAGCAAGGTAGCCCACGTTCAGAATGTGGTGGGAGATACTCACTTGTGGTGAGAGGGTGAGTGTATCACTGTGTGAGAGAGGCACAACAAGCCGCTCCACATTATGGACATCAGATATACTGATAGTATGCTGAGTCTACGCAGCCGAATAATTTCAGCCACGAAGAGGCACGTTTACAAGCTTTAACGTTTTGAACAACTTCATCCCGGAGCTATAAGTTTTTCACGTAGTCGACTTAGTCTATTACTTTTCCAAGTGAAGGGTCCCGATCGAAAGATAGAAACTCACGTGAGCTTGCAACAATCGATAGCGTTGTACTCAAGTTAGGTGTGCACATATTGAGCTGAGTAAACAGAAGGACGAACTTCCCGGTACATCATGGGAGGCCTCAGATGAATTCCTTGCGCTGGAGCCCTTCGCTTGACGTGTTTCACATTTCCGTCCCGTGGCAAGAGCATGCGATAGAGCTATCGTCGTTTATGTCTGCTTGTCTGCAAGCCCAAACGAAGGACCGTCGAAGAATCGAGGAGATGTCTGATCTCAAGTCTGCTCTTTATGTTTTAGGACCAGACGAGAGCAAATTACTTACCTTACCTTTATACCTTACTTCAAACAAACAAAAATCCAATCCCAACGGGTGACACGAACAAATGTCCGATCTGACGATCGCTAAACGATACCGATGACACCGCCAGGTCCGCCTCTGTTTGTATCGACTTCTTTTCACTGCACTGTTTCGTGTTTGTATAAAAATACAAAAGATAAGCGAATGATGAGATGATCGAACGATCAGATTTCAGATGGCCTGACGCCTGAGACAGGCCCTAGACAGGGCTAGCGGAGATCTCAAAATTGAGTATCTTTAGCCCTTCACAGGTACTAAAATACTCGGGTATTTTTGCCAGGTACAGGTACTAGGTACTGTAGGAAACACAGCGTCGGCTGTGGGGAAACGCTCGGACGGTGAACGAACGGATCAAGCTAAACTGTGATAGCACAAATAAATACCAGGGCCCTGCACAGGTAATACCTTTACCTTCAGGTACTCTCGATTTTGAGATTTTGGGGGTCAGGTACAGGTACAGCGGGTACTTTGGGTCTAGGAAGAGTAGGCACAGGTACAGGTACAGGTACTAGGGGGCGTTGCGCAGGTAAGGTACAAGGTACTACCTTTGAATTTCAGGTACTTTCCAGGTACTTATGACACAGTGTTAACGATATGTCATCGATTTGATTTTTTTTTTAAATCAACGTCGTGAAATTTTTCACTTCAAAAAAATTGTTACATTTCCTAGTTCCAAGTTCGGTACGGCAAAGTACGAATTATACCACGATGCTACACGTTAACACTCACTCGGGAATGTGACATAAATCGGATGTGCCGATCATCGATCCAATTTGTCATCGTTAACACTGTGTCATAATGTACCTTAAAAGTACCTGAATTCCACGGGTAGGACCTGGCAAAATCCTGGCCGTCGGGTAAGGTACCAGGTACTTTCAATTCTGAAAATCGGACACAGGTACAGGTACAGGTACTAGCCAACCAGGTATAGGTACAGGTAAAGGTAGTACCTAGTACCTGTACCTGGCAAAAATACCCGAGTACTTTTGTACCTGTGCAGGGCCCTGATAAATACCCTGAGTCTGTGACACTAGCTGACCACCGAGGATGATCTACCGGAGATGACATGACACGTGATTGTATGACTAGTCACTGTCACATTTCCAGCACACCATACGGCAATTTGTCTCCAAATTTAAGACTGTATTTGTAGTGTAACCGACTGACAAGCCGATATAATCGCACACCATATCTGAGGACTGTGAGCTTCTGTGATTGCCTCAAATCGCCTTCTTGCCGTTCAGATCGACGAGTTCACCAGTCGTCAAAAGTGCCGCCTTATCTTGCAGTGCATGCCGTTTTCGCGCACCGCGCGGCATGCGCCGGGATACGGCGACATACAATACCCACCAATTAGGACCTTACACGTCGACGTACGGTGTCCGAATTCCCCCGGAGGCCACCGACACGTAGGACTGCGGGGGTCACCGGCTGAGCGGATGATGCCGCGGCCTCTGAAAATCAGTGAAAAACAACATCATGGGAAATTCGGACACCGTAGGTAGTTTTAAAAAGGCATATATAGAGGACTTATGTATGCCTTTGACCCTCCTGCGGTGTCCGGACAGTCGCTTTCCGGCATCCGGTAGGGTAGGATGCCGCCATCGGGTTTGGGTTTGCGGAGAGCGCTGAAATCTGCAGCCATTCGCGTTTCACTCGGTTGAACTTATCTAGAACTTATCGTATGCCTTGCACTATGCTTGCTTAACGGGCGTTAAGCAAGCACGGTACTATGGTTGCGTCAAGGAATGTATACCATTCCTTGAGCACCGGCATTCCGGGGAGTCGCCTAGGTCACGTAGATTGTTCATCCACTCAAGTGAAAAGAACAAATCTGGCAACCTATAAACTTTTTTATTGTGCGTGACACAAGCTACTTGAATACAGGTTTGTGGTTACGTTTGTTCGTGCGGGCGCGTTGTAGTGCGGATGGCTAACCTCACGTGATCATCTTCGCGCAAGGGAGGCGAAGCTGATCACGTGCAGTTGGACATGAGTTCGCATTTGAGGAGTGTATGCATATATGCATTGTGATATGCTGTATGGTATGTCGTGCAATAATATATGATAAAAAATACACCGCTGCTGCTGACCCGGGTCAACAGCAGCGGTGTATTTTGAAGTGAACGAAAGTCGAAAGTGATTAAGAAACAGTTTCAAACCGTCTCGAGCTTCCCAACACCGATTTATCTGCGTCGGATGACTGTGTACATGTAATTGTACCGTCAGATCGAAAATAATTTTATACACAGTGTCTGGCGTAATTTTCGAGTCATCGTCGTCATCGAAAATGCACTTTTGATTAGGTCATGAAATTGCTGTACACCACCTCATCAAAGGTGGACTGCTTGTGAAACTAGACACCACCCTAGCTACTAGAGTTACATCTAATGAGAATGTTATACCGGAATATCCTAGTTCACTAGATATCAAAGGTCCCGAATTGTGTGTGGATAAACTCAATAGATAAATAAACCCTAAGCTAGATATACCCGGAACGGTCTCGGACGGTTTCGGAGTCTAGCCTACCTGTGACACAGCGTGTGTCACAGCACAAACCTACAAATCAATCAGCAGTTGTCAGGGATATGACCGATGACATATGTGTCATACCATGTCATGTCATATGTCATAATGACATACAGTCGTCGAGTATTGTCAGTACGGTCGACTATGACATGTACAGTCATAATGCCTGTCATCCACCTAAGGTGAGTGACATCTGTCATCGAGAGGCCAAGTATATGGCATCGAGATGGCGAAGCAAGACAAGTTCTTGAAGTACCGAAGGGTCCTGATAAGACGCGTCTTCGCTTCTAGCATGCACATAAGTCATTACCACCATGTGACACACCTCTGAAATTTTTCTCCAGTCACCCATTCTGTCGATTTTCGACCAATGATCTTTGGAGGATTCTTCCGCGATCACTCACCACCTCCCGGATATGTTAACGAGCACAACCCGATTCATGGACGAGAAACGATTGACGGCTGACGTGTGCATGGCATGCATGCCACACCGATGGCAAGCACCATGTAATCATCGATTTGACCATCTTAGCCGATGCATGCGATGGAGGATAAATAGGCGAAATTAGAACATCCCCAAATCTAATGCTATTAAAATAGGATGCAGAAATATACGTGTACAATTATATATTATTATATATGCGACCTTGTCTTGAAAAAATTCACATCTCAGATGTCATGTCATGTCATGTCATACATGGTCATGTGATTTGACGATTGCGAATCTATTGAGAGCAATAGTCACTCTTGACTATTGCTCAAGAGTGAGCAATAGTCACTCTTGAAGGGTAAACAATTTTATATATTAAATATGAGATGTCATGTTAAATATTCTATAGCTATTTACTTACAATGTACACGTGTTGTGAATCCCTGAGCTGAATGTATGTCATCTGCGACTTTGAAAAATTTCTGAAGAATCCGAATGAGCTCTTCGCTTTCGCTCTATTGAATTCTCGCAGTGTATATTTATATTATAACCAGCCTGTGATATTCGAACTGTTTGTCCGATTTTACAGTAACATTCATAAAAAGAATGTATTTGCGTCATACAGTTCGTTTCATAAGGTCGAAGCTACACTTTGCAGTTTGCCTTGCGACAAAGCAGACTGTGAGGAGATGTGATTCGATAGAATGCGGACTATCTCCGGGGTGCGCTTCCTGTTGAGGACACGCGTACGTCTTGCAGAGACCTACCCGAATTCTAAGGCAAATATCCTGCTATTTTTGTGTCGTTGACTTGGTAGAGGACTGTCAAACTTTTGAACGCGGCAGGTTTGAACTCAGTACGTGTATAGATAGCGCTTGTCAGCGCTGCTACTTATTCGGAAACAGAGCTCTTCTCAGCTATTTTCACAGTCCGCGTTCTGCTTTATTTGGCAGAGGTTCGCTCAGAGCTCTCTTTCGCACCGTGCTTGTATTGTTCACGCAATATCCCTATCACAGCTTTAACATATATCTTCCATACCGTATCTGAAGCGACGGCTTGGCGCAAACACGGTGCTGTTGCGCGTCAATAGAGTTCGCTTTCTACATATACTACATAGGTGATTTCACCCCACATCTTTTATAGAGGCCTTGTTCACGTACGAAATCAGAGAGGAATGCTGTGCGCGAGTTCTGCGCGAGTGTCAAGCGCGCTTACGCCTTGTTCGGATAACTTTCCAGAGCGCCCTGGTTTTATAACATTGTCCAAATGTTTTGAAGCGCGTATTCATGTATTGCCCCTCCGCAAATTTGAACCACCACTAGCATGGAAATATAGAAGCAACGCTTGAGTCTTGGGGAGCGAGGTCGCCGTGTTTTCCGTCAGAAAGTTTTGCTGTCTCCGTGAGATTGTTTTGATCGCAGGAAATTGGTTATGTAGCTTTTAACCCGTTCGAAAACAGTCGCGCCCTCATCTCATGAGCCCTTATCTTCGAAGATTATATGCACCGCTTTGGAAGTTGAACTTTGAGAAGTTGAAAAGTGTTTTCAATTCTCCCATGCAAGAAGCTCGCCGTTGCTAAGCTTTCAGGTCAGCCTGCCAAACATTTTGCTTTTGTGTAATTTTGACCATTTTATGTAATATTGACCATTTATTTTCCTTACAAAACTCAGGAAAAAGCTTTTCAAAATGTTGATGCACTTTCAAAATTTTCTTTGCCCACTTCAATACACATATTACTGAGTCATTCTCTTTTGAGCTAGAGGCTGAGTCAATCTCTGCTGTGAAATTCAATTTAGGTCTCACGACAATCTTATAACGTGTTATTTCAGGTTGATGTAAACTTTCTTTGGTATCCACTTTTTGGCGCAATTTGCAATTTGCAATGCAATTTTTCTACTTCCATGATGGGCAGGTCAGCCATGAGGCAATACATCTGCATCCTCCTCCAGTGCAACCTAGCTTATGGCAACACAACATGCCGCCAAACATCTTCACCAACTTGGATCCAACCTGGACTTCAGCCTTGCCTGCAATGGGATTTGAACAGCCTGTCTTACAGCACCTTCCCCGTTCACCTTTTACTCCGAAGATGCAGCTACCAAAGATGCAGCTTCCACCAGTCGCTCGCAAGGATACTGGTGGCTTCACATCCCCCCCCCAAGATTCTCCGGTGGTGGAGCAACAGAAAACCGAACGCCTAACATACAAACTCCTCAACAATCCCGAAGTACTCCTCCTGCACTAGAACAAGGTTTTTGCTTAAGTTTGCTTAAGTTTGCTTAAGTTTTCTTAAGTTTGCTTAAGTTTGCTTAAGTTTGCTTAAGTCGGTATAAATCGGTAGAATTATACACCCGATGACATAGGAATGTCACCAAGCCCGCTTCAGGATGCCCCAGGGTTCACGCGAGAGCCCCAGAATGACTGGCGCGATGCTAGGAGATATGACTCGAAGAGGCTGGGTTTGTAAAAGGCCAAAGATTTGTCTGGCAGTCGACGATGAGTAATTATACACACTGAATCAGTCGAGGTATAAAAGTTTGTGGCAACCTGATTCGCGAAGGCTCGCGTGCACTATAAATATGTCAGGGAATGTCGTGAATGGGGAAAGCCTGTAAGTGGTGTAGTCCAATCAAAATCGCGATCGTCATCATACCCACGCATGTGACATATATACTGTAAAATAATAAATACTTGGAACACTCGATTTCAAATCAGGCGAGGGTTTAAACTGCGGCGGGCGGGGCTTATTCGTTCTTTCGAAAGAGAAGGTTTTTTGACCACCTTCCCTTTCCGCCCTAGTAGAAATTTTGAAGTTTGAATATATAATAAACATGGCGTCTTCTCCTCCCGCACGTACGTCTGGTAGCAATCGCGCAGCAAGACTCCTTGCTGCGGCGGGACGCTCCAACGGCGGGAACGGGGGAGATCCACCGGTGCGAGTTTCAGTTAAAATTTTGTGAAACAGCATGGTCTTAGACCGACGTTTTGCGTTTGTTTTTTCCCCCCACACAGTCGGGTTATCGGGTGTGCAGGTTGTGGGCCAAGCTGGCCAAGCCGGTGCAGCAGCCGCGTTGGACCTCAATGAGGACGTCAACGAGGAGCCCGCGGGTGAAGAAGGCGGCGCGCCTGAAGAGCCTGCAGAACCGCCGGTGAGTTTTCTGCGTTTCCTGAAACCGTTTGCATATCTTGAACCTAATTTATGTCACACGTTCCGCCGTCAGAGGTTGCTTAAAAAGAGACGTGCGTACAACAAGCGTGTTCCACTTGTGTTGGTGTCTGCATGGTGGTCAGCTCGGGAGGGTACTGCTTCGACCGGCCGGTAAGGTTACATGACAAATGGTTGTTTTTCTTTTCCCCGATGATGTGCCGGTGGGTCGGGAGCGGCGTGCGCGTGGCCTGATTCAAGGCTCGCTGCGCGCCCCCTGTACCCGTGGCTACATTGCATTTTCGGTCGGGGTAGGTGAGGATCCCAGCCGGTGGGTTAGGAGAGGCGTGCGCGTGTCCTTGTTTTGCAAGGCTCGAGGCGCGCCCCCGGACCCGTGGCTCGGTTGAAACGGGGTGTGGTAGCTGGAATTTTCGAGGATGTTTCGGGTTGGTGCGGCAGACCGTGGGCGTAAATGGGTAGGGCACATTGAATACGTATGGTGCGGTGTGAGGACAACTCCTCTGACACGCGACCATATTAAGGGGGTGTGGCCGGTAGGGTGTATGTGTTTGTTTTGGGTGGGTGCGGCAGACCGTGGGCGCATGTGGGTTGGGCAAATCGTATATATATGGTGCGGTGTGAGGACAGCTCCTCTGACACGCGACCATATTAAGGGGGTGTGGCCGGTAGGATGTATGCGTTTGTTTCGGGTCGGTGCGGTGGACCGTGGGCGCATGTGGGTTGGGCACACCGAATATCTATGGTGCGGTGTGAGGACAAATCCTCCGACACGCGACCATAACAAGGGGGTGTGGCCGGTAGGATGTTGATGGGTGTGTTTGTTTTGGGTCGGTGCGGTGGACCGTGGGCGCATTTGGGTTGGGCACACCGAATATCTATGGTGCGGTGTGAGGACAGCTCCTCTGGCACGCGACCATATTAAGGGGGTGTGGCCGGTAGGATGTATGTGTTTGTTTCGGGTCGGTGCGGTGGACCGTGGGCGCATGTGGGTTGGGCACACCGAATATCTATGGTGCGGTGTGAGGACAAATCCTCTGACACGCGACCATAACAAGGGGGTGTGGCCGGTAGGATGTATGTGTGTTTGTTTTGGGTCGGTGCGGTGGACCGTGGGCGCATGTGGGTTGGGCACACCGAATATCTATGGTGCGGTGTGAGGACAAATCCTCTGACACGCGACCATAACAAGGGGGTGTGGCCGGTAGGATGTATGTGTTTGTTTCGGGTCGGTGCGGTGGACCGTGGGCGCATGTGGGTTGGGCACACCGAATATCTATGGTGCGGTGTGAGGACAAATCCTCTGACACGCGACCATAACAAGGGGGTGTGGCCGGTAGGATGTAGATGTGTGTGTTTGTTTTGGGTCGGTGCGGTGGACCGTGGGCGCATGTGGTTGGGCACACCGAATATCTATGGTGCGGTGTGAGGACAAATCCTCTGACACGCGACCATAACAAGGGGGTGTGGCCGGTAGGATGTAGATGTGTGTGTTTGTTTTGGGTCGGTGCGGTGGACCGTGGGCGCATGTGGGTTGGGCACACCGAATATCTATGGTGCGGTGTGAGGACAAATCCTCTGACACGCGACCATAACAAGGGGGTGTGGCCGGTAGGATGTAGAAGTGTGTGTTTGTTTCGGGTCGGTGCGGTGGACCGTGGGCGCATGTGGGTTGGGCACACCGAATATCTATGGTGCGGTGTGAGGACAAATCCTCTGACACGCGACCATATTAAGGGGGTGTGGCCGGTAGCATGTATGTGTGTGTGTTTTGGGTCGGTGCGGTGGACCGTGGGCGCATGTGGGTTGGGGACACGGAATATATTTGGTGCGGTGTGAGGACAGCTCCTCTGACACGCGACCATAACAAGGGGGTGTGAGCGGTAGGATGTATGTGGTTGTGTCGAGTTGGTGCGGTGGACCGTGGGCGCATGTGGGTAGGGCACACGGGATATATTTGGTGTGGTGTGAGGACAGCTCCTCTGACACGCGACCATATTCAGGGGGTGTGGCCGGTAGGAGTTATGTGGTTGTTGCGGGCCGGTACGGCGGACCGTGGGCGCATGTGCGTTGTGGCGTGTCGTATGTGTGTAACATCATTAAATGTAATACTAGGTCTGATAGAGGAGGGCGGTTGCTGCACCTTTTGCAAGACCAAGAAACGCAAAACCCGCAGCCGTAACAACAAGTCCAAGCGTCTTAAGAAAAAACTAGTGAAGTTGGAAAGGGCAAATAGTGCACTTGAAGCTTCTGTCGAGGAGAAGAAACCCCTTCCACAAGCACCGCTTCCCATATTCGTGGGTGGTTGCTCGGAGTACTACTCCCAACTCACGTCCGTGAACCGTCGTCCCAGCTCACGAGACCCACGCACAACCGCCTGGCGTTACGGCCCGGATGTCGCGCGCACTCTGGCGCAGAACTGCAACTTGGGTGAAGTCTCCTACAATATGGTCACGTTCTCAAATCCTTTAGGTCCGGCGAAAAAGTGCGACGGCGGTTTCGCGTCAACCAGAGTCGGTTGCACCCTCAACGGCACAGTTCCTTTGGTGTACAAAGAGTTCAGTCTAAAGCACTGGCCAAGCGCGTCAACCCGCTTTTCCGAGTTTGCTCGGGAACTATACATGACGACCCTCGCCGCGAATTCAGCTCCGCAGTACGTGTCGCCCATACTCCACTTCGGTTTGCGGCAGCTTGGCGAACGAGAACGTCCCGCATGTGCACCGTTCTTACTTTCCATGGACCACGGCATCTCCCTGGACGCCTTCCTGGCACAACCGCCCGTGGCTGTTACCATGACCTTCAAGAGAGACCTGTGCGCCAGAATCTTGACAGGCTTTGCTGCGCTGCATAAAGCCGGTATCTCCCACGGGGACGTCCGGGCAACAAACATGGTGCTTTCCCCGACGAGGCCCGACAGCTTGGTCATCATCGACTTCGGGCTATCAAGGCGGCAGCATAGGGAAGGGCTGCCTGAAGACCACTACCGAAGGCACCGATGGACCTCCGGAACGCCTGACGATGCACATCACAAGCCTGGATCCGTGTATGCGCCGGAGTACAGTAATGGAGGACCGACACCTGCAACCGACATGTGGGCGATTGCCCCGATCCTCGTGCGCATCTTGATTCGAGATTCACGTGACGCCCTTAAGAGAGTTAATGATGATGCCACCAGCGCGACTGTGCATGACATCCTGGGGAAGCGGTCGAGCAATACCTATGTCAGCCGTGCAATCTGGAACCCAGTTATGGACTGCGTGCACCGCGAGCCCGCGAAACGGCCATCCGCCGCTAGCCTTGCCCGTCTTTTTGTGGCCTCCAAGGCGGCTACCGATGGCAAGTTAGTGATGTCTGGGAAACCAATAAGCGCCATTGGATGCTAACCTAAGAGGTAGGTTTGTCGCCGATGTCCTCGTATTGGGTATTGGATGATGTTCATATGTTCCCGCCTGATGCCTGCATTGCGGCTGCAAAGCTGCCTTCCTGGCATGCGATAAATCACAGCGATCCAGCCAGTTGGATGGAGATGGTTGGTTTTTTTACTTCTGAAAACCGACGTACCATGCCTTTTGCTGCAGGTAACATCCACACCTCGTCACGCGTATTGCAGCCAGGTTGGCTTGGAGCGGTGGTCTCTATTGAAAATCTGGACGCTGGAGCAACGCCGTCTTGCTGGTGGGTTATGGCCTGAGAGCTCGGCGGACTCCTTTGCGTTGCACGCGCAAAGCTTGCTGCTGGACGTCTTTGGTGATCAACATCTTCATCACGCTATATTCGTGAAGGCCGGGGAGGGTCCGCTGACCCCCTCCGCCAACTTTTTCGAGTTTGCAGGGTGGCCGCGGAGCGGCTGGTCTGTGCCCCAATTGGGACATCCCTACGGCCTACGGGGCCTGCTGCGACTTCGTGTATATGCCACGCCCCTCGACGGCAGCGGTTGCCATGGTTGGTGGGGGGAGGTTGTGCTTGTTCACGGTCCGTGGGGTCACCCTCGGTTACACTTCACCAACGTCTTCCAATCGTTTTTTGGGACGCAGCTTCACCGAGACCTTACAGATGCCCCCTCCATTTCAGAAGACTCCCCTCTCCTTCCTGTCAGCCGTCTCTTGACCTACGCGGAGCTTGGCGTTCAAGTGGATGCAGTGAACGCCAAGTGTGCGGCGTTCTCAGCTTGGCGTGCCGCCGCACTTCGGATTGGCCGATGCTCATTGTGCAAGACCAGGCTGCCTCGTGGAACCAGGAGGCGGTGCCCATGCCGGCAAGTACGCTATTGCGACATAGTCTGTCAGCGTGCGCATTGGAGGTTGGCGCCGTTTGGGCATAGGATGGAGTGCACGGCCCGCAAACCGCCGGCACCGTGGAGGTGGACCATTGAGGATCATCTAGCTTTTATGACAACATGGAATAGTGATAGTGTTAATAACGAGGCAACAGCTCATTGGCAACAGCTAATAACACTCTTGAATAGTGAGGGAGAACAAGATATGTAATACAATTTCTATACACTTGTTATGTGTAAAGCCAAAATGAGCTTCTTTGGGAATTGGTGTATTGTTTGTACTCGCGAAATACGGCATTGTCGTTGAGTGGATTCCGCCCGTGCCCGCCGGTACACTTGTAGACCTCACGTGAGCGCGCACCACTTGTCCGTTTTAATGCTCCAATTATTAACGGTACATTATGGAGGCACCTAAAACTTCCAGATGAGTAATACTTTTGGCATTAAAGTGTATTGAACATCGATTGTGCGGTGTTTTAGGTTGCAGGCACGTTAACCGGTCTGGGTCACGAACCGCTGCGATCCGCGTGTGCGAATGCGTACATGACGCTTGACTCTTGGGTGGACATGACTGAATTTTTGCGGTACCGATGTCGGGCGTTCTGCTATGTCCGCCGCATGCGTCAAAATGTGGAGGGAGCCGAATCGTACTCCTTTGAGTTCAAGTTTCACGGGCATTGCCTGTACGGCCCGGATGCATCATGGGGCTCGCTGTTGGAGGGTGCACGTCCCCAAGGGAATGCAGAGATGTTTCTCCTGGATGTGCCGGAAACTGCACGAAGGCAATGGGAGCCCGAAAGCGATGCATGTGCGATGTTCGGTTCGCTAAAGTGCCCGGAACTGCGCTATGATCCACGACCGTTTTCTTCGCGTGCCCTTTTCTTGGCGCTGGTGGTTACCGCCGTGCGAACCATGTTCCACCGTGTCGTCCAATGGCGGGTGGAGTCGCTCCAATCAGGCAATGTTGTCGTGGAAGGTCAGTTGCGTCGCGGATGGTGGAGGAAAAGCTGGGTGACCACTGGCCGGCCGGGCGAGACGTGGATGGCGTTCGTGTATGTGCAAGACAAGTATGCCGCGACAGGGGATCCTGCGCGTGGAGATATCATGGTGGAGGCATGGTGTCCTGAGAATCCCATCGAACCTCTCATAAAATGCACTGGATACAATGTATCACAGTTCGCGCCGGAGTGCATATTTCGGCAGATGCGTACCACTAAAAAAAATCCCAAATACGGCAGACCTGACTATGCCAATCGTGTGGTATGCATACGTGCAGCGGAAGGTATCTACGCTTCATCTTTTCAAAACCGCGGGCAAAGCGAATCCACCAGTTTTCCGCACCAGTGCTCCCACGGCCACGAGTGTTGGAGAACAATAATCTACATCCATGCGCACTTTGCGGAATACTGTCAACCGATTCCCCCGAGCTCCCTGCCGAAGAGACAAGAGCCTTGTTCCGTATGTCGCCGTGTCCTGATTGGGAAAGGCGTCCGTCAATGCGGAGGGTGCCTTTTGCGTGTGTATTGTTCACCTGAGTGTCAGCGCGGAGACTGGCAGCGGACACACCGACACGAATGCAAGGCCATCGCTGTGTCGGAATGGAGGAATACTATGGCGGGGCTATGGGAATATGGCGGTTATGTGTTCAAGAATTTGAGCGTACGCTGCGCTGCCCGTATGATCACGCGGGGTAATATTGGGCCGTTTTTTGCATCAGATACCCGAGCTTCGCGACCTCGTGTCAGCAGTGGGACAATGTGAACTGTGAACCCCGATAGTGGCTGAGATAGTGGTGGTCTGCGGTGAACTCATCTAAGCGGGGTACCAATGCCCAAAATAAGCAGTCTGCATGGATAGTAGCGAGTGCGCTAGGGAAGGGCGTGGCGCAGCCCCCTAGATGTAAGCAACTTTTGAAATAAATTTTAGAACGTCTTGTTGAATGAGCGTATGTCGTCTCTCAGGTGGTGCGATGCGCGTACAGGGCACACTGAATACGTATGGTGCGGTGTGAGGACAGCTCCTCCGACACGCGACCATAATAAGGGGGTGTGGCCGGTAGGATGTAAGAGGCTGTTTCGGGTCGGTGCGGTGGACCGTGGGCGCATGTGGGTTGGGCCACATAAGTGTATTGCAACCTATGCCCATGTTCGGTGCGGTGTGAGGACAGCTCCTCTAATACGCGACCTTACAGTACAGGGGGGTTGTGTGGGCCAGGGGGGGCAGGAGTACGGGGACAAGCCATGGCTAAGATTGTTCCCAGGAGCGGACGCCCATTCCGTGCACACCCAAAAGTATCCGGCGAACGTAGACGTCCTGTTGGATTACCACATCAGTGCGGGATGTTCGGCAGATGACGACCAGTTGAATGCCATCAAGGAGTTCCGAGGAGGAGCGGCGCTCGCCGTCTACACGGCCCAGTTGGCAGACATAGAGGTCATCCTGAAATGGATAGATTGGATCAGCAAGGAGCTGTGTAGATTGTTGCGGTTACTTGAGGAATACAGCAGCGAGGAAGAGACGCTTCGGAAGGCGCAGCGCGCATTACCTCCTGACGAGCCCCTCCCTAGGGGGAGTAACCGGCAATTAATTGAAACGGGCTTGACTATTACCGAGCTCCGAAAAAAGCTGCACGGTAACATTACGATCAACACCAAAAGTTGGAAGCTTGCACGCGAAGCTTTCGGCGAGCCCCCCCTGACCCCGGAGTTCATGAGGATGGGGGTGGAGGACCTCCAAGATTTCTGTGTTCGGCTTCGTGCCTGGTGGGATTTGGCCGTTAGCACCCAGGAACTGGTTCGTCATGAATATGAGGAGACGCTGAATCCGAGTTCGAAAAGTCTACTACCGTTCTTCGTGGTGGGTGGACTGTTTTCGAGTGCGGTGGCGAAGTATAAAACCCCACCGTTGATATCCCCGCACGGCCGGGCGCAGGTCTATTGCCTATGGGAGGCTGGTGACGCGCATGGCGGCCAACCGCAGCGAGTGTTTCGTAGAGTGTGGTGGTACATGCGAGATGAGATGGTGCGGCGGGGAGACTGTATCTATCGCCATTTGGGGGAGAGGACGCCGGACACAAAAGTATTCCTGCCGGCGCCTGCTGTACTCGGTCGTTGCGTTGACAGCCCCAGTCAGGTCAAGCACACGGACGTTCATGCGCATTCCATGGAGGAACTGCTTGGGCTGGATCGGGTGTATGGTGAGCCTGGAATCCGTACCTACTCCGCCCTGATGTGCCTGGATGAGCAGGGTTACACTGAGGTCTTGCCTGAAACGGTTGAGACGAAGTACTGGCCGGAGAACGAGGATGGTGTCATGCAGCTGCCCGCGGCTTTCCAGGGCTTCCCCACCGCCTCCCCTTTCCAGCAGGCGCGCGTGGGAGGAGGGCCCGGTTGGATGACCGTGTGGCCGGCCACGCTCACCGCACACCAGGGAAAGTGCCCTTGTCAGGCCGTGCCTGGGCTGGAAGGATTATTCAGGCAGAGGTCCCTGTCCCTTTGCGTGTACCATGCGTTCTCGTACCTGGAGAAGGGTGTCATCGACCTGGACAACGCGGTGCACATCGCCTCACACGGGTTCACGGAGATGTACGGCATGCCTATACGAATGGTGTGCATAGCATGCGGTGATGCCATCCAGTTCAAGGGCGGGTACGATCTCCTGCCAAGGGTGCACGCCTGTAAGGCTTGCATACACCCCCTTCACGAGGGTACAGATCTGACGCAAGTGGGGCACGTGATGTGCGGCAAGTGCTTTGACTTCCGGAATGAGAGGGGAATAAGGCCACCGCTAATGGTCCACGAGAGGCACCGGGGATATGCCGCCACGTTGCAGGACTTTCAGGCGCTGGAACCGGCGGAGGCACGTGCGCGCGCGGTTGTCAACTTTGCAGACGTGGCCATGGGTGCGCGCCAGATTCTGCTCGCCTTCGGTCCGAGTGCCGACCTCTCACCTGAAGAGCGCGCCTCCCTCGGGGATGTGAAATGGAACCTGCCTCCGGCAGAGGCACCAAGCGCGGAGCAATGCGCGGGACCCCCCCTGCAGTATGGGGAGGGGCAGGTTGTTGTGCAAGCGTCAACGGTGCAGGGGTTCCATGAACACCCGCTCTTCCAGAAGATGCAAGTGTCTTGCCCCACGATGCAGTCAGTGATCAAGGCGCTTTGCGTGTCTGTACATCGAACTGCAGCCAAACCCAGCATGGTGGCGACGGATGAAGGAGCAGCAGCTCCGGCTGCTGCTCGCGCTGACGAGCATGCGGTGCTGCTTGGCCACACACCCGCTGTTGGCGGTGGTGAGCAGCCTAAGAAGCCGCCCAAGAAGCCATATTCACGCAACCGGTCTCCAGCTGCCCAGCTCCGGCGGCAGGCGGATAGAAAGCGGAAGGCGGCGGTGCGAAGACGGCGGACGACACCCGTCAGGCAGCCTATGTTCGACGCCAACGGTTACCTAACCAGTGAACTCTTACACCAGCTTAGCTTTCCCGGCATGGAATTGGCGAAGCTTGTGGCTTCCGTCATCACCCACAACTGGAATTGTTCACGGCCCACGTTCGCGTGTCGGTGCAGTTGCCACCTGTCCCCAAAGGATACCCCTGGCTGGCATCGGAACGTGGCCTCATTGCAGGCAGTCCCACCTTGCCTTGGGCTGGCTGCGCGTAACACTAAGGCGAGGAGTGCACCTATGCCTGCCACTACAGCACCTCCCACCGTGCCATCGCACGTGGCAACTTCCGGCAGGAAAACATGTCGCCCTAGGAAGACGCTGGCAGCCATGGAATGCGGATTGGGGGGCCAACCGGCGACCAGTGCTGCTGCACCAATGGCTGCTCCCGCGGCCACACCGGCCCCGGAAGCACGCGTCGTCGGGGCAGCGCCGCCCTGCCCCCAAGGCCTGACGGAGGGCACCTTGGTGTATGGCAATGATGGACGGGTGCACCATGTACGGACTGCGGACATGCGATTGATGCTAGATTTTGCGTGTGACGCGCCAGGCGAGGAAGGTCGACTGATTTTTGACACGGAGGTCAAGCAACTTCAGACCGACGGCCCGCACGTGATCGCTGAGCCGGGTGTTCTGGACGCCAGAATGCAGCTAACCCATGTACAACCAGCGCAACAGCAGGGCTTTGCAACCGACCACGCCCTCCAGGAATACCTGGCATCCGCTGGGCTAACGTTAAGGGATGTCCCGTTTGACGGTGATTGCTGGCTTTCCGTGGTTGCTCCGTACATCACATGTCCGGATGGACGACCCTGTCACCAAGTGCAATGGAGCGGCGTGAAGTTCTTTACAGTCAAGCTGCGGGAGGCTTTAGTTGAGTATATTCACACAAACCCCACCTGGAGCGATGGATCTGGCCGCCGCCCGGAGTGGCTGAACGCTCCCGAATTCATCAGTGATGTGCATACAGGGAAGGCGCACAGTGACGAGCATTCGTTCCTGGTCCTGGCGAGCATGGCCAAACGGGTTCTGCAGGTGTACCGGGTATTCCCCACTCGAGAGGAAGTGGTGCGCCGGAAGTGGCCACCAGGCGTCAATCACAAGAATCTCATCATGCCCGACTGTGACAACGCGATATACGGCCAATATGCGCCCTTCAGTATGCAGTACTTCTGCCCGCCCCCTGAGGAACCACTGACGAGCAACGAACCCATCCGGATCCTGCACATGCTGGAGGTTCCGTTATACGACCCCAAGCTTCCGGCAGATGACCAGACATGGGTAACTTACCCTGGCCACTTCATGCGGATCCTCACGGAGGAAGCGGCGGGAAAGGAAGAAGCTGAAATGGAGAGATTGCGCAAGGGACGCGTGACGCGGACCGATGGTGCGCCAGCGAAGAAATCGAAGAAGCCGTCCAAGACTAACTAATCAGGTACTGCTTTGGATCTCATCAACAATCGCTTTCTGCAATCGACATCTGCGTGATGGATTACAGCCGGTGGGTTAGGAGTGGCGTGCGCGTGTCCTTGTATACAAAACCTTACAAATCCTAATATACTGGTTGTTGTCATGTGCAGGCAAGAGGCGCTGCTGTTCAGAGTTGGAGTCGAGCAGCTCCCATCGCAGCGGTAGAGTGATGTTGCAAAGCAGCGTGGCAAACTCATCTAAGCAGTAGAGCAATGTCAGAAATAAGCAGTCTGCATCGATAGTAGCGAGTTGGAGTCGAGCAGCTCCCATCGCAGCGGTAGAGTGATGGTGCAAAGCAGCGTGGCAAACTCATCTAAGCAGTAGAGCAATGTCAGAAATAAGCAGTCTGCATCGATAGGAGCGAGTGCGCTAGGGAAGGGCGTGGCGCAGCCCCCTAGATGTAAACTATACGTAAATGTAAATAAACAAGTATTGCGTTCCTTTGTAACCGCCTTTCCGCCTCGAGTGGCGGACCACCTGTTTGGAGAGCCTAGCGGGCGCGTGCGCAAACCGAAGGGAGGGGGGTGTTAAGCCCAGTTTGTTATGCGGTTTTGATGTAGTTATGTGGTTGATATGTTGGTTGATATGTTTGTTGATATGTTGGTATGGTTGTTATGTTACTTATGTGGTTGGTATGTGGTGTGTGCTGTCCGGGGAATGTGCAGGAAAAGGCAAAGGTCACGAGAACCAGGAAGGCCTCCGAGGTTCAATGCGATATTGAAACCTACATCATGGCTTCTCCACCAGCCTTCGATATCGACGCCGGACTCATAATACACCTCAGCAAGGCGTTCAAGCGGGACCCCCCAGCGAAGCAACGGCATGCGATGATCGTGGAGAAGGTCACCACCATTTACCCCATGCTGACGCAGAGAGAGGCGACGAGAAAAGTGAACGCTCGTTTATACAATCGCCGGGCCGGCATAATGCAGCAAAAGGGAATGACGCTGGCTCGGTTTCAAGCGGATGATTTGGCAGCGTGCAAAAACTTCAACCTTCAGGCGCTGGCGTCGAAGAGGCCCCATCTCGTGATTCCACTGACACGCGCTGAAGCGCATACCAGTCGCCCCCTCCCCATTGCGGCAGGTGGGGCGCGGGCGGAGCCCATGGCACCGAGGACGGAGGTGTCGACCCCGCCAACAAGCCCTACCACGCAGTGCGGCACGCCAACGGTGGCTGATGCGGCAGGAGAACCGGGGGGTGCACATCTGCATGGGGGGGGGCAGCAGTGTCCGGCGCACAGGCGCCCGGGGCAGAGATGACTCCGCGAACCAGCGCTAGATTCCAGCGCACGAGGCTCCGACGTGCCGCGCGCGCAACAGGCCAACGAATCAACGGGGAGCAATCCGTGGCTTCACAAGCAGCCCCAGAAGACGTTCCAGGGAGCGACTCGGCACCTGTGCGTACCAGCCCTCGGCTAAACACGCAGCATGAGAACGCGAATGACCTGCAGGTGGAGAACGATATAGCAAGTAAGTCGGCCCCTGGGACCAGTTTCCGTTGTCGGTTTGACTAGCCTGGCCCCGTGTGTAGGTGGTGACGTGATGTTGACTGGTTTGCAGTTCCAGAGTGCCTTCGATTACCTGTGCGTACCAGCCCTCGGCTAAAGAACGCGTACGAGCTGCAGGTGGAGAACAATATAGCATGTAAGTCGGCCCGTGCGTGCAGTCTTTGTTGTCGATTTGACTAGCCGGGCCCTGTGGGTAGTTGGTGACGTGATATTGTATGGCTCGCAGTCAAGAGGCGCAAGCTAAGCCAGCTGTTCTTCGGGGAGGAAAGCGCCCTTGAGGGCCTGCAACGCCTGCTGCAAGACCTGCTTCCACAAGTAGAGCAGCTGGACATCGCCACCCTCGTCGCGCATGTCGCCCGAGTGCACAAGGAAACGGGGAAGCGCGTGAATATGACTGCGAAGGCCGTGTTCTTTACGGTACATATGCCTGGATTCAATCTTCTGCCTGTCAAGCATGCCAACCACTACGAGAAACAGGCCCGTGAGACGCTGGACAAGCGCTGGACGGCCGACCTGCTAAAACACAAGGAATCGTCTGAGGCGCTTGAGGCTGCCTTTAAAGCCACCTGGAAGAAGGTATCTGCAGTGCAAAGGCGTGGCGTTCCGCGAACGGCGCGCTCCTCCAAGAGCATGGCGGAACCACCGGCGCCTGCGCGTGTACAGGGCAACAAGCACATGAGCAAAATCTGCCCCGTCGGACGGAAGGCCCACCTTGTGCGCACCGGGATGTCCTCTAAGGACCAGAAGAAGCTCCACGTGAATCAGAATACACAGGCGGGGGAGTTCCTGCTGGAGGACTTCTCGCATGCGGACTACGGGGAAATATACCCTGCGGATGTTGATGACTTACATGGCACAGTGCGCGACCTGGAGATCTTCGTTGGCATGGATTGCTTCGAGCATGACACGCCAGCAGCGTGGCGCGCGCTGGGGCACCCCCCCGTGATGCGGTGCCATTGCATCGGCGTGAAAGCGTGGGAAGACCGACCGGAGGATCCCGTCGGAGCCTTCGATTACTCTGTTTTCCACGACGACTTCTCCGTGGAGACTTTTGACTGGGACCAGCTGGTGCAAATGAATCTGGTTCGCGTCCCAGAGCTATACGTCACGGAGGACTACCGAGTGTGGTGGAAAAATCGCTCCGGTGACAACCGAGAACTTACAACCGCCGAGTACCGAGGCGGCTTTGGGGACGCGCGGCCGAAGCATCTGCGCACCACGTCGTTCTGGGAACGGGTGTAGTGTTGATAAATCGCCGCGACGTAGTACGGAAATAGCGGACCCCGATCACTCATAGAACCCACACGACAGTCGTGTGAGAACAGACGTGGGGCACATGCAATACGCACTAGGGAGTGCGCTAGGGAAGGGCGTGGCGCAGCCCCTTAGACATCGTAAACATGCAAATATTTTTAATATTGAGAACCCGCGGAGTACATGCTCCATCTGCCTGTCGCAACTTGCCTCACGGGTTGAAAGCTTCCCTCGCCGACATGATTGCTGCGTGTGCGCCTTTCGTCCTCCTGTTGGCCAAGTGTTCACGGGGTGGGGATGAGCGGGGGGAGGCAGCGCGTGCAACCTTTGTTTGCCAACAACCACGGTGGAATACTAACAATCGTCGTATTTTTGCAGGATCTTTATGCAACGTACGGCCTTAGCCTATCTGACGTGATGGACATTGCATCGGAGTCCAAGGGCACCCGCACTAGTCTGCGATCACTCCTCCGTCGACGAGACGGAGCGCTCCCTGCAGGACGAGGGCCATGCCTTCCGGCGGAGCATGACCGCCTCACCAAGGTGGCGAAGACAATAAACGCGGCAAGTGGCAATGTTACTTCGAGATGGCGTGACCTGTGACGAAGCTACCTACGTGGCCGGCCAGTATTGGGGCCATGCGCATGCCTGGGGAACTGTACGGCCCCGACGAGCAATTAACGGAGAACCAGACCTCACATGACAGCGCGGTACCAGAGAATATGTCGTTCGACCTAGAGGAGGTGCCTGACCTTCTTAAAGCAAGTGCCGATGGCTTCTCAGACGAGGAGGGACCTGACGACGCGGAGACCGCACAGCTATTGGGGCAGCTACGTCTGGAAAGTGATGCCACCGAGTATAACGAAAACATATTTGTCCAGGTACGTACGACAGCAACATTCTTGTGTGCTAAGTGTATTGCCAGCCCACAACGGGTGTATAAAGAACTAACAATGCGGTATGGGGTTCGTACGCACGGTTTGATAAAGCAGGCCTTCCATGCCCACGGTTGCGACCAGGCGTGGCCAACAGACTACGACATGTGGGACGAGCGCACGGCCACGGAGGCAGGTCTCATGGATGAACTCTTGCGCACGGCCGAGGAAGGGCAGGACGTGGACATGCCTGAGGAAGAAAATGTAGTGGACATGCCTCCGCCGGAGAACCTGCAATGGGACATCCGCCCAGGTGAACCGCTGTTTATTGACAATCCGGATAATGATATAACCGTTGGTGAGGCGGTCTACTACTTCATGCAGTTGCGAATGGACCAAGGCTGGTCACGGCCAGCTTTTGACAGATTTCTGAAGGTCCTGCTCATGCTGATGGGTGGGCCTACCCGATGTCGCTTGCCAAGCACCCTATATAGGATGCGGACTTACATGCAAGTAGAAGATCACATGGCATATGCGGTTCATGTATGCCCGCGGTGGTGCCGACATTTCCCCCGAGAGCCAGATCCGAGGAAATGGGACCCAATGGAGGAGTGCGGGGTGGTGCTGGAGAAAGACGAAGCGGGTATCGTTGTCAAGCGCTGCAAGGGAAGACGGTTTGAGGTTGTGAAAACCGCGGACGGGGAGAAGTTGCGCCCGAAGGAGTGGTTCTATTATTTCCCGATCGAGGATACCATCCGAAGATGGATGGAATGCCCAGAGTTTTGCAAGGCCCGTGCCCGCCGAGACGCGCGCTTACAGTGTGACTTCTGGACATCGGAACTGGCGAGAAGCATAAACCGCCACGCGTCCGTTAAGGGCGCTCTCTTACAGGACGCTCCTAGGATCGAAACCCCCGTTGGAGGTGATCCTTATGTGGAATACGCCGAGCACCACGTGATGGTGATTTCCCCCGGGGCGGATGACTGTCAAGTGTTCAACTCAGATGTTGGGTGACCCCCCCCCACACCATCTTGCACACCCCATATATACACAAGCATGTCGTGCAACCAGCCGCCGCGGATGCAACTGGCTGAGCGCGTGCGCGGGGATGTGGAGTGCAGGTCTTACTCCATGGGTGTCGGGGTGGTCAAAAGCGAAGACCTTCATTACTCGGTACGTATGAAGATGGTGGATCTGGATGGTGGAGTGGCTACAGGTTAATCCAGGTATCCAGCGTAGCTTGTGGCTTGTGGCATTATTAGCTTATTATGGTGGCAGTAGCAAGCTTGCAAGGGGAGAGGGGAAGGAAAAGAGAGGGGAAGGGAAAGTGCGAGGAAGCGCGCCTCGTAAATGTGTGGCATCTCGGACTTTCACCGAGATCTCCAAACCAAGGGTTTGGCGCTCTGTTTTAGGTAACGCCACTTGCACTCTGCAGGAATCTGAAGCCAAATGCTATCGCATATCTTTGAGGAATGGAAGGTGGAATGGGGGGGGCACGAATGCAGATGAGGCACCGTGACAAGTTTCACAAGTACCTATGGATGACAAAAGGGCCACGGCAGAAGATTGTTAATCCGTTGGTGGTATGGGGGCTCTTCGAAGACGAGATGCTCAGCCTGAGTAAGGGTAAGACGGTTGACGGAGCAGATTTTGTGGTGCACGATGCGTTCCTCAAGAAATCTTACCAGCTGACCGTGATCCTGGGAATGGTGTATGCCGACTCCGTTATGCGGATAACGATGGGCAGGTTCATGGGAATTAGCAGTTACCGCGCCGATCCGTACAGTCTGTTTGAGGGAACTGTTGGTCCGGGGGGGCGAGGGATGTATTTCCGGGGCTATTTCAAGGAAGTGGAGCAGCAAGGATGGACCAACTCTAAAGGGTCAAAGAAGGTGTGGGCGGACGATGCCGATGCAATGATCACTAAGCAGATGCACGCCTCGATGGTGGCGAGCACAGAATCGGGCGCCGAACCAGCACACGCCACAGGGAGACACGGACGAGGTGCCTTGGAGCGCATTCCGTACTTTGACCCGATGCACGCATATGCCCACCCATTCACACATTGTGTGTTGTACGGGAATGTAAAGAGGTGCCTCAAGCTCTGGTTTGGCAAGCTGAGCAACAACACGCACCCTAGGCTGGTTCTGCCGAAAGCGATTGTTGATGAGATCCAAAGCCGGGCAGCCCTCATCCAACCGCCTCACGACATAGGCCGCCCGTACCATTGCGTGGTGAAGTACTTGGGTGCGTACACGTTCAGTCTTCCCTGCTCATTATTTCAGAAAGAGGCTCAAACGCACTGATGATAGCAGCGTTTGGCGCTCTGTTTGAGCTAATGCCACGAACGAATTGCAACCTGACGAAAACTGTCGCCAAAAAGATAGGGTTGCCAAGTGTGCCTCCATCTTTTCTGCTTTTCGATGAGAAGCTTCCATCGAAAAGAAGAAAAGATGGAGGCACACTTGGCAACCCTATCTTTTTGGCGACAGTTTTTGTGAGGTTGCAACTCGTTCGTGGCATTAGCTCAAACAGAGCGCCAAACGTTGTGCTTATCTGAAATGACTCGCGACATGTGCAGGGTACGTGAGGGTGCGGCTGTGCCTGACCTATCCATGAACAAGCGCAATGGTGTTTGTCGTTATGGGGAGTGCGTGTGCTGTTGTGTTAGTTTGTGTAAATCGTACCCGGGGAGGGGTGTTGGGGGGCAGGTATGTGGACCATGGAGGATTTCCTGAATTTCGTGGTATACTACTCACCTTGGTGTTTGGCGATCTGCTGGTCCATTGGAACATGGTCATGGAGGCTGCCTGACAACACCTGCGGCGGGCGGTGTTGCATTACACGCGAGGGATGGTAACAGCAGATAGCCCCCTCACGGAGACGGAGGTACGGCGGGCGCGGGAGGTGGCAAAGGAGCATTTGTGGGAGCACGCCGCGATCATGGAAGATAAGGGCCCGGCGAAGATGCTTACATTCAACATGCGTCTGGCGGTGGTGCACCTGTTCCGGCAAGAATACTATCTAGGGGATGTGGGTGCGGCCATGGAGTTCTGGGTGGAACGAGGTATTCAGCGGGCGAAAGAAATCGTGAAAGACTCTCACGTCAAGAACAAGCCTGTGGAGGCCATCATGAATGGGACGTGCGAGAAGCTCGCCCTGGAGGCATATGTAAGCTTGCATCCAACAATGCGCTCCCTACCGGAGTTAGCCAACGAGCTTTACCCCGGCCAAGCAGCGGTCTCGGTTGGGCTTGTGGACCCAGCCGCGGAGGCTAAGACATCTCCTTGCTATTTCATGGGTACCGGCAGGCGCGTAGCTCACGACGCACCCGTCCTCGCAAGCTGCTTAGCACAACTGCAGCATTTGGTTGGCATGTTGCACCCCCGGCAGCAGGGCGCACAGGCATTATGCACGTGCGATATCATTGTGTACTTGAGGATGTCCCTGAATCTGGAGGAATTCACGTCTTCCTTGTACACGAGGGCGGAGAAGCGAGTCTCCTACCACGTTTCCATCTCGGACACTGGCTTCGGGAACATGCTCCCGCCTGGGCTGGACTCCCTATCAGAATTCCCATATGCGAAGGTCCTT
>LGRX02029739.1:0-12568 GCA_001247695.2 Cymbomonas tetramitiformis
TACCTGCTCAACTAAGGCAATCGCAACTGATACAGTACTCGTCGAAAGGTGTCGTTTCGTCATTCTGGTACCAACAGACCAATAGGCGTACAACGTCGACTGGAATAACCATTAATCGCGGAGTCATCCACGCTTCACCCCGTGCATATTCAGCGCGATCGGGATAGCGTTCCGGCTCTACCAATTCAAAAAACAGATAAAACCGAGTTCGTCGGGTAAAGCGCCACATAGCCCATATCAGATCATGCCTGGGAGGCATCGGCGGGCGGCGGAAAGGGCGGTTTGCCATCGTTCTCAAAGTCCACTGGTGCAAATTGCATTCGGGGCATGGTCGGTGCTCCATCTCATGGCGATTAATGGCATCTACATCGATACTGGCACGATTCCGATGCACACCAAACCTTAACACTGAAGGCATCACGAGTTTGTAGAGGCGCGTCGCTCACTCTCTGGTAGGAGGTGGCAGGGGTGGCACGATGGTGAGCGTAAGCAGCAAATGAAGGCTAAGTAAGATGAATTGAGCTTTTATACCTTAGTCGGAGTCGGAGTCGGACAGCAACTGTGGGACTTCGGTATCCTGCCAGAACTCGCAATCCGCGCCAATCTTGGGCCAACATTTGTCCGCGCCAATCTTATCTTGGCCAATCTTATCTTGGCCAATCTTGTGATTGGTGGTTTCATCCTATTGGTTTGCGGCATTTACCTTGAGAGGCCCAAGCCCTCCTTGGCAATATTTAAATCGCTTGAGGCCTTTAGGAGGATCATTTTCCATTTCTTCCTGGAAGACACACCGCTTCATCTTTGCATTATTATCAAGAATGGCGGATACTCATTACGTCCTGTTTGGGATTGTTCTTCCTTACATTCGGAAAATGCGTCAATTGCGTGAGGAATACTTTGTGCAGGCATGGGTCGAAGAACGTTTTTGTGGGCGTTGGAAGAACAAGTTTTGACGTTTTCGGGCATGTTTGGTGATGTTTGGATGCCTGTAACTTTGGCTCACTATTTCTATGAATTACGTGATCTGCTCGAAGTCGATTGGGGGGATGTTCGTGATTGGGGAAATTTCTTGCAGATATTCCCTCCAACTTTGAAGCCCCATATTACGACGATGAAGGGTTCCATTGGCAAGGACCTGGCATGTCAAACAACTTCAGATTCCGGCTAGACTACATCGATTTCGACGACTTCAAAAAACGATGGCTTCGTGAATATCATTGGGCCTGGTACAACGGCTTTTACAACGAGCATGCAGATCCTCAATGGATCTACCCGTCGCGGTACGAGTTGTCTATGAGGCCTGCCTGCAGTCGATGCCGACGCGTTGATATGGATCTTACCCGTATTGGCGACGGGTACATCTGCACTGACCTTGTCGACTGTCGGCGGATGACTCGTCTTGATTTGAATTGATGGTCGAATCTCAATCGGTGGCTTTAGCCACCACCCATCTACTGTATTCTAGAAAACAATTCTTCTCGATGCGGGCAACAAAAATATCATAAGTCACGTGTATGGTACAAGCAATGGTATAAGAACCCCGATCTTCACATTTTTTATAATCATTGTATGTTACATTATTACATTATTACATTATTACATTATTACATTATTACATTATTCAAGAACTGTGCTTTGAGAACCGCAATCATGGCAACAAGCCCAGGTGTATAAGCGAGCATAAAATATATTGTCATCTCCATCATAGGTAACTTGATTGCGAAATCAGCCGTTGCACCAGGCCATGATCGCTTGCAACGACACGGAAACTTAGGTCCCATATTATATAGATTTCGCACTTGTCGGGCACATCCGTGTAGACGGTCAGCGATTGTAATTCTTCACGTCTAGTCGAAGGTGTTGTCAGTAAGACCTCGATTGTGCTTCGTAATGCTAGCTACACTTCTAGGTGACCTCTGTGCCGCATCTGAAAAGGAGAAAGTGGCCGTGGGCTGTCATCAGACGGGTGGCTCTCAGAATGGTAGGAGGTGGCCGGGGTGGCACGATGGTGAGCGAAAGCAAGAAATGAAGGCTGTGTAAGAGGTATTGAGCTTTATGTATACCTTAGTCGGAGTCGGAGGACAGCAACTCTGGGATTTCGGTATCATCGGTATCCTGCCAGAACTCGCAACTCGCGCGGTCGACACATATGTATCGATGTGGGTAAGTCACTCGCATAACAAGTGAATCTGACCTTCCGCAATCAGCGCAACAGGGCCGGTCGTATTCACGATCATAGACGAATTCGTTACCATCAGCGTCATAGTCAAGGAGGTTGCGAAACCAACCGTTGCACCAGGCCCAATGGTGATCATATAACCACCGTCGGTGGAGTTCGTTAAAACTGCGATACAAATTCATACCGGAAATCCAGCTAGTCCGATTAAAGTAGGACGCCTCATTGACTCTCAAGCCGCCGACGTCGTCGTTCACAATTCTCCGAGGATGAAAAAAAAAACCGCGCAAGTGTCACAGGAAACACAATGATTTCTGAGGTAAATGTGCCAGGGATATCGGGGCATGTAATGCGTACTCGTGTTTCAAGGGCCCACAGAAATCGTTCTTCTACCCATGCGTGCAAAAAGCATTCCTCGCGGGAACGGCGTCTTTCCCGGATGGCGGGAAGCACAAAACGGAAAAGGACAATGTAGTAGTCTGGCATCTGGGTGTGTCGCTCACTGGTAGGAGGTGGGGTCTATCGTGAGCGAAAGCGAGAAATGAATGCTGATGAAGATATAGGCAGGCTTTATAATGCGTGACATTTTACAAACCAACGTAAGACATGTTACATAAAAAGTACAAATCTCACCCTACTATTGTCAAAAGGTCATCTCACAATGACACAACCTCGTTGCATATCGAAGTCTATGTGTTATTCTTATTGTTATTATTCTACGTGTGCCTCTTCAAAGTAGCCAATGCACCGCGATGTGTGTGCGAGGAGCTTGGTGTCATCATCTGCGGGCACACAGAATTCACAGGTGGATAAGAATTTGTGGCCAGCATGATAGCAAGGCAATCCTGCTCAAGAAAGACATATACCTGGCCATCATTCGAGATCGAGATAATCGAGCATATGCTTAGGATATGGCGGCCAAAGCGTGCTTAACATATGGCGGCCAAAGCGTGTCAGACGAAACCAAGGACGGATTGGTTCTAACTCCAAGGCTCGACGCCACACGGGGTCGTGCCTCTCATCAAAATGTTTATGCCACATAGGCCTGTTATACTTCCTCATACACTCTGGGCATTCGCCGTTTTTGATTCTAGCAATTGCATCGCTATGTGCTTGCCTTCTCCTATCGTGCCTCGCACGGATGAAAGGCAGAACAATATCAAACAATACACGTTTCGGATCAACCGTCAGTTTCATTCGCTGTGCGTCCATGTTCTTGAAATGTTGGTAGGAGGTGGGTGGATGGTGAGCGTAAGCAAAAAATGAATAGGGATGCATAACACGCCGAAACACATACCTGGCCATCCATCTTTACTGGCTTCTATGGTGTCATCATCTGCGGGCACACAGAATTCACAGGTGGATAAGAATTTGTGGCTAGGATGATAGCAAGGCAATCCTGCTCAAGAAAGAAAGAAACAAAGAAACAAAGAAACAAAGAAACATATACCTGGTCATCAATCGAGATTGTCGGGGTGAAAATTCGGGTGACTCTGCAGTTTTAACAGATGGCGGCCAAGGCGTGTCAGACGAAAACGGGGACGGATTGGTTCTAACTCCAAGGCTCGACGCCACACGGGGTCGTGCCTCTCATGAAAATGTTTATGCCATAAATCGTTCCATCGATTCTTGTCCTCCCAAAGGTCAAAATACTTCCTCATACACTCTGGGCATTCGCCGTTTCTCATTCTAGCAACTGAATCCCTTTGCGCTTGCCTTCTCCTATCGTACCTCGCACGGATGAAGGGCAGAACAATAAAAAACAAAACATGTTTCGGATCGACCGTCAGGTTGATTCGCTGAGCGTCCATGTTCTTGGAATGTTGGTAGGAGGTGGGTGGATGGTGAGCGTAAGCAAAAAATGAACAGGGATGCCGTGAAAGCAAGTTTTATATGACCATGCAGACATGTGGTGTTTGTTCCATCCATGTGATACGCGTTCCCAAGGATTCCTTGGGCGTCCGAACAATCTGAGTGCAAGGAAAATGAACTAGGTAAAATGAGTGCAAGGAAATCAAACGTGGTAATACCACGATAGTTCAACATTAGATATTCACAATATATACTATTGTTTTACAACTTCTATATACAAGTTCATCGGACTGATCGAGTTATTCACACATCTGGTCGTCATCATCGGACAAGGACGACAAAGAGGCTTCCTCGTCCGAACTCTCACCCTCTTCAGCCTCCGCGTTCTCTTTATCCTCTTTATCCTCTTTATCCTCTAATGGCATGATTGCGTCGCGCAGTAAGAGTTTGGGTGTTCTATGCTCGGGCGGCTCAAAGCTCTTTGACATGTCGCTGGCGATGACTCGTTTGACCAACAAGTCATATTGCTCACCCGGGATCCATCGCTGTGTGCTTGCATTGATCTTTCGGCGCTCCTCTTCCGTGTCCCAGTCCCATGCTACTAATACTTCGCTTGGTGTATACGGCGCCACCTGCTTGGTACGTTGATGCAGCCGGAAACTTTCAGGTTTCGATGCCTTCTCCTTCGAAAGCCGGGAGTCTGCATTCTGGGCCTCCTTTTGGGAGGCGCTCGTGAGCTTAAATGTACCACAAGTCAACCACCGCAAACATTTTTCTCCTGCACCAGAAAGAAGATAAAAGAGATATTAGATTGACATAAAACGTTGTGATGTTAAAAGCAGGTTGCGCGCGCAATCACATCAACAAACATTTCTCACCTTTCTCATTTAGCAGCTGCTCTTGTACCTCACAAAGGTACAGATATCTCGACCATCCTCGGCTCCTTCCCAGAGCGATACGAAACGGGTATTCCGTCCGGGCAGTCTTCTCGGATTCGGGAGCAATCAACACAGCCATGCTACCTTTCTTCATCTTGCTGTAGCTCACATCGTAGTCCGGGTCGTCAGTTTCTCCCAGAATGTATTGCGCAAGATGATCTCGAGCTCGTCTTCTAATGGTATTTTTTTGTGCCCCGATGTAGCGACAGCATATAGCTTTGTCATTGAGCAAATTGACTTATCGTTGGAACACCGTTAAATATAATTGTATTCGAACATATTTTGAATGAAATTGTTATCGACGTTTCACATTTCCAATGTTGTGACATGCTATGTTTGTGACATGCGGGCCTTCGATCCGACCCACCTGAAAGAGGTCATTTGATTGGCCAACTGAAATCACGACGGCCACACTACTGAGATATTTAAGCACCTACCTTGTCCTCACAACTCACTTTTCAGCTTGGCACTTTTCTTTCTTCACCTGCCACCTCATCCAACCATGCCATCCAAGCGAGAATGTATTGTTGCCTATGTTCTTGGCATGTATGCAACATGCCCTACTGCCCCCAGAATGAGAATGAGGAATTTTGACTATCTTCCTCATGGTATGACTGTTCGAATGTTGTGGAGGAACTACAATGAATGTTATATGTGCAGGAATGCGGAAGGCAACAAATGCACGTTGGGGTATTTTCGATGTGTGTTTCGAAACGACCTTGCCTTTCGGTTCAAGTTCCGACAGGTTCAGCCGTAACGTTACCGTCAACGAAACCACGGCGGCTACGAGTCAGAATGTTATCTTGATTCCACTTTGATTTCGAGTAAGACTTAGGATTGCAACCTCCCGAGGGTTAGATTTTCGACTACTTTTCGATAAGAATAGTATACTTAAACATATGTTAACAATGTGGTAGAAGTGTATAATGTTCATTCGTCAATGGCTTGTGTTTCTTGCCGATATGCTGATGTGCCTGTGTATGGGGTTTTCTGCCTCGGTTGTGTTTTTGTCTTTGATTAAAAAATCGGCGACTAAGTGATCCCGCATGTGCGAGATATACGAATTTGATTGGACCAAAAGTACACTACTCTTGCACGACCCGCGGTCCACTCACGACCAGGTACAAAAGCTCTTGCCCGACCCTTGAAGATTCATTTCCCCCTGTTTCTTCTAACATACGCACCTTCAACCATACCTTCAAACATCTGCTGCTTACCTTGAAAGCATCGCCATCTGCAGGTATTATAGTGTGGCGCTTGCGATTACATAACACGCTACCTCCAATATGAATGCACCTCATTTCCCTGCAGACTTACCTGTTCAGCTTGAACGACTGCACATAGAATCCGAAAAATGTCGTGTGTGCCAATCCTGGAATTTGTTTCTAATTCGCGAGGAACTGTTCGTCGATCCTGCGCTGCATCCTAGATATGACATGACTAGACATGACCCCGCTTACGCGAAGTGGAGGTTTATCCGCAAAACGCGGGAAACATGGTATTTTCAACTGTTGGATGAGCATGTATACTCCGACGAGCAAGGCGTCGCTGACATAAGAACCCCAGTGACAATGCCGGTTCCCACGGACTATATTCCCGAGTTGAACTCCGGTGCCTCTCCCGAGAATGATGATGATGGAAAGTGGTGCAACTGCCGTTAGGAAACATATACGCTTGTGTACAGTCTTTATTTTATATTTGCAAGTTCACATTAGATACTTACACTGATGTATTATTCTGCTAGCTACACCAACACTTACCCTTATTTATGTGCTCCTAGACATCCTAGACAATTATTTGGTGTATATAGATTAAATTTGTATGATGATATAGATTTGTGTATCATATGCTAGTACCCATCTCAGTTGCAACTTGTTTTCTGGGAATTTAAGCATCCGAATATGCACATCCATAAACGTGTACCGTGCATGCTGACCTAAATTGCACATGGATGTGCCCACATTTGCATACGGGAATCGGCGACTAAGTGATCCCGCATGTGCGAGATATACGAAGCTGATTGGACCAAAAGTACACTACTCTTGCACGACCCGCGGTCCACTCACGACCAGGTACAAAAGCTCTTGCCCGACCCTTGAAGATTCATTTCCCCTTGTTTCTTTTAACATACGCACCTTCAACCATACCTTCAAACATCTGCTACTTACCTTGAAAGCATTGCCATCTGCAGGTATTATAGCTCCACATTTATCCTCACAATTTATATTTTCGACTTTTGCTATGGGCGACGCTCGCTTCAACTGCTAATCACCTTGCAAGCATTGTTATCTACAGGTATAAAATCCTGCAATATCGTGGCCACGTTATGCCTTCAATTCTACGATTCGGAGTTTATGGGACACGCGATCGCGATGAAGCCACTGTAGACGCTATCAATACACATGGAATGGTCCACATGCGATGTCCTCAATGCAATGTAGACAGCTGGATGATATGTAAGTTCTTAAACATCCCCTACGAGGACAGACATGTCCGACAGGACTTAGGGATCGTTTGGTGGCGCTACACCTGGAGAATTCGGAAATACATGTTTTTGACCTTCAAGAACCGGAACTTTATCCCGACCAGAGCCCAATAGGGAACGAATGGGTTACCCCAAGGACACTGGTCATTCCAATCGACGTCACTTGGGCGCTTATTATTCCGCGGCATCAACGAGAAGAGGAAATCGACCTATATTGCGTGCGATGCAATTGCCTTGACCAATAAAGCTCTGCCATTTATGTTTTCCGATAGAGCGTCAACATTGCCGTCAACGTTACCTCGCTATCGAGGGAAATAAAACCTACAAGTACCGCAAATAATTGTGGATTGAAGATATAGATTCCAATGTATCAGCAATATAGTAGCCTTAGCACGGTGAAATGATCGAAATCTCTTGCCTAGAAGACATCATAGACAAATATTTGGTGTATTTTGAATAAATTTGTATGATGGTATAGATTTGTGTATCATATGCTAGTACCCATCTCAGTTGCAACTTATTTTACGGGAATTGAAGCACCTATATACGCACATTCATAAACGTGTACCGTGCATGTTGGCCTAAATTGCACATGGATGTACCCATATTTGCATACTTGTAAATGATATGCACGCATATGAACAAAAATGCAACAAAAAAATCTACCGGGACTCGCCGAGTACGAAAGTATCATGCACAAATAAATAATTCCAGTAATATTTTGTAATAAAAATTGCGGGACGACTTACGTGTCGCTTACGTGTCGCTTACGTGGCACTTTTCAGATGACGTGGCAATAACTTTTAGACGACGAAAATTGTGTCAAAATGAAGGTTTTTAGACGACGATCGAGATTCATTTATTCCCAATAGTCTGTTCATGTCAGAGGCCTGCACCTCCGCCCTGGCCATCTATAACACACTAACAGAGTTCTTTCCCTCACCAGCTGAGCCCATCACCATCAATGTAGATAACTCAGCAGTTCAGACTCTAGTCACTCAGCGGGCACTCTCTTCTAAGCTCAAACACATTGCGGTTCGGTACCACGCGGTTAGGAACTGGTGTTAGGGACCCCTCAGGAAGTTTACACCGGTCTGGATTCCGACTGATGACAATCAGTCTGACATTTTCACAAAAGCCCTTCCTATCACCAAACACGGGGTTCCCATTATTGACAAGTTCACTGCCCGCCTATTGGATATTAAGGACCGGCGTGTTAAGCTGGTTGAGAAGCTACGAGCAGCTGAAGCACAGAAGCTACATGCCCAGCAGCAACAACTACAACAACAGCAACGACAAGATCAGATTGTATTAGCATCACTGCAGCGGCAGAACTTGATAGGGTGACCCGAGGCGAGGGAAGGTGGGCCTCTGCGAGCATGTCTATTTCTAAAGACCCGGAGGCACCAGTAGGACCAGTTCTTGCCAATGCAAATGCCTGATATGCTATTCTCTGCTGGCTCCGTTTCTGAGTATTATGATATATTGCTTGTCTGACATTATCATGCCACTGCCACACACATCCACAGAATGTGGTGGTGTCACGGGCAGGGAAGATATCTTCCGTTGAGCTGGTACGGCCCCAAATCAAAAATTCTTTCGGCCCGTCTTCGGCCCGCCCGGTCCGAACTACAAAATGCCCGAAAATTTTAATCTTAAGTATGGGAAAATGCAAAAATCGCAAAATTTTCATCAAATTTTTAGAAATTTGCGCCAAATTGGTTCGGCCCCAAAGCAATTTCTCTTTCGGTCCCTCTTCGGCCCGGGCCTCATTTTGGCGACTCAGTTCGGCCCGGGGCCGGCCAATCGGGGTAAGATATCTTCCCTGGTCACGGGGGACTAGATATACCGTACTGCCCCCTGTATGACATTCCTCGATGCATGTGACAGATGACTGCATTATTATTCGGCTCGAGACCGCGAGTCATAGCGACAGAGACTGCGAGCCACGTGTTAGAGTACTCGAGCATCACCGTAGCCGTACTCGTACAGACTTACACAGCGCACGTAGCATAAGCTACTTAGACTCTCAGACTCTCATATGTTATATCTTTTACAGACATATTATCACCGTTTGAGCCTCATATTTTTGCGTACAGCGATAGTATTAAAACACTGATATACACGGAATATTCTACCCTGTATGTGTTTCAAACTATCTATTAGGGTGCGCATTAGCGCATACCCAAATAACAAATCAGCCGAGCGCTTCCCGTTGGCGTGGGGTATCCAACGCTTGAATGTTGAATATTCATTATAATATGAGCTAGCATGCGAGGTTGCAAAGGCATCGGGACAGAATCTACGAAACTGTCCTATCCCTTTGCCTTTGGGTTTGGGTTCGAACGTACCCCAAACCCAAAGATGCCAATCATCCGAGGCCTTCCCGTGCATCCTAGAGCACGAAACTTGGCATAAATACTGCCAAGATACATATCTTTAAGTTACCTGAAGCTCAAGGCTTCAAGTTACTTGTGCGCGAAACGCGCAACTTATTTCTAAGGCGTATGTTTTGGGTTTGGGTTTGGGTTCGAACCCAAACCCAAAGATGCCAAACAGCCGAGGGCTTCCCGTATGTCCTAGAGCACGAAACTTGGCATAAATACTGCCAAGATACATATCTTTAAGTTACCTGAAGCTCAAGGCTTCAAGTTACTTGTGCGCGAAACGCGCAACTTATTTATAAGGCGGATGTTTTGGGTTTGGGTTTGGGTTCGAACCCAAACCCAAAGATGCCCGCAAACAGCCGAGGGCTTCCCGTTCGTCCTAGAGCACGAAACTTGGCATAAATACTGCCACGATATATATCTTTAAGTTACCTGAAGCTCAAGGCTTCAAGTTTCTTGTGCGCAAAACGCGCAATTTATTTCTAAGGCAGATGTTTTGGGTTTGGGTTTGGGTTCGAACCCAAACCCAAAAATGCCAATCATCCGAGGGCTTCCTGTGCGTCCTAGAGCACGAAACTTGGCATAAATACTGCCAAGATACATATCTTCAAGTTACCTGAAGCTCAAGGCTTCAAGTTACTTGTGCGCGAAACGCGCAACTTATTTCTAAGGCGGATGTTTTGGGTTTGGGTTTGGGTTCGAACCCAAACCCAAAGATGCCCGCAAACAGCCGAGGGCTTCCCGTTCGTCCTAGAGCACGAAACTTGGCATAAATACTGCCACGATATAGATCTTTAAGTTACCTGAAGCTCAAGGCTTCAAGTTTCTTGTGCGCAAAACGCGCAATTTATTTCTAAGGCAGATGTTTTGGGTTTGGGTTTGGGTTCGAACCCAAACCCAAAAATGCCAATCATCCGAGGGCTTCCTGTGCGTCCTAGAGCACGAAACTTGGCATAAATACTGCCAAGATACATATCTTTAAGTTACCTGAAGCTCAAGGCTTCAAGTTACTTGTGCGCGAAACGCGCAACTTATTTCTAAGGCGGATGTTTTGGGTTTGGGTTTGGGTTCGAACCCAAACCCAAAGACGCCAAACAGCCGAGGGCTTCCCGTGCGTCCTAGAGCACGAAACTTGGCACACGTACTGCCAAGATATGTATCTTTAAGTTACCTGAAGCTCAAGGCTTCAAGTTACTTGCGCGCGAAACGCGCAATTTATTTCTAAGGCAGATGTGCTGTCACAGCAGTCACAGCACCGTTCGCCCCATGAGGCGGAGGAACGTTGATGAAATTGCGTAGCTGTTTGGGAAGAATTTTACGATGCAATTGCGGATTGGGATGGGTCAACGAGGAATTCTTTACACCGCTGTTTGCCTCGCCCACGTTCTTTAGATAGGTCCATGTGAGGTCCATGTGACTCGAATCCCCAAAAATGTGAAACTGTGCGTCGGTCCCATAGGCTTCATCACAGGTCCATGCCGTCGGTCCATGTGTGGTCCGACGCAAGTCCATGCGAGGTCCATGCATGGTCAGACATTTTTGCACCACATGGACCCTGTCTCACGCCTAGACCCAGTTGTTTTTGCTGGACTTCGGGTTTAGGCTTAGTTATTATGGGCTCTGACTAGCCCCTAGCCTGACCCTGCTTCCGTCTCGTGTCCGTGACATCCTAGCACTGTACTGTACAGTAGTACAGTACAGTACAGTAGTACAGTCATCGTTTCACTGTCTGGGTTTCCGAGAGCATAAAGCTTCGGCCAGACACAAGTTATATGATTATCAGTTTGTTTCCTAGCGAGCTTAGCCGGACAGCGTATCTGTCTTCCTCGCAGGTTATGGCCCGCACCGGCTTTCCGGTGATTCTGATGATGGCACAGCGCCTTGCTGTTGCCATGTTCGGCTAAGCAGGACGTAGGAGGGGTTGAGCGCCCACTTGGGCGGTGGTGTATTACTTTTGCGGTATGGCCTTTTAACATGGCAGTGATGGCGGCACGCGTTGTGCTCGCCTTCGCTGCGCAGGAGATCAGCAGTTGGTGACGGATTGTTTTTTTTTATTACAGCAGTATCGTCGCCAGGAGAGTTGATCTGTTTCGTGCGCCGCTGGCTCCGGCGAGGTCGTTCCACACGTGACTTATTTTGGCCGCTCTCATTTCCGCTCACGACCTGTATGTTTCGATCTCGTCAACTGAGACTTCTACAACAATATCTGGCCGCTGTAAGAGTTCTTACGCCATCTCCCTGTTTAGCTCAACCTTCTCCCCTGTCTCTCTCTATCATGGTTACCACAGCGAACAACATGACGCGGTCTCGCGTCCGTAGATTAGAAACTATTTTCGATGATGTGGGTGCGCAGCATTCTGCGACACCACACACCCCGCAGCTGCCAGCTCCGACCACCGCAGCTGCGAGGGAAGTTCTGGACAAATGCAAGCAGTTGGCTCGGGAAAATTTCGACAGAAAAGTTGCCAAGACCGTTGCCACTAAAATTCTAGGAGAAAAATCGGCGCGCTTTGCAGGGATCGAACCGCCTAGTACACTTTATGCCTCACCTCTTCCCCAAATATGTGTCCAGGGGTCTTAATGCGCCGTTTTATGATGCTATCAACGGTAAGGGGCTGTTGGTTTGGCGCCATAAGTGGCAGAAAACAACAAGTTTTATGGCTCAGACCCTAATGGTTTCTTGAAGTTTTGCACCAGTTTTCGTTGCTCATATTGACGATATATTGTCAATGATGAGCATTGGTACTCGATAGGGAACATATCGGGAGGG
>LGRX02029740.1:0-13457 GCA_001247695.2 Cymbomonas tetramitiformis
ACTTACCTGTTCAGCTTGAACGACTGCACATAGAATCCGAAAAATGTCGTGTGTGCGAATCCTGGAATTTGTTTCTAATTCGCGAGGAACTGTTCGTCGATCCTGCGCTGCATCCTAGATATGACATGACTAGACATGACCCCGCTTACGCGAAGTGGAGGTTTATCCGCAAAACGCGGGAAACATGGTATTTTCAACTGTTGGATGAGCATGTATACTCCGACGAGCAAGGCGTCGCTGACATAAGAACCCCAGTGACAATGCCGGTTCCCACGGACTATATTCCCGAGTTGAACTCCGGTGCCTCTCCCGAGAATGATGATGATGGAAAGTGGTGCAACTGCCGTTAGGAAACATATACGCTTGTGTACAGTCTTTATTTTATATTTGCAAGTTCACATTAGATACTTACACTGATGTATTATTCTGCTAGCTACACCAACACTTACCCTTATTTATGTGCTCCTAGACATCCTAGAGAATTATTTGGTGTATATAGATTAAATTTGTATGATGATATAGATTTGTGTATCATATGCTAGTACCCATCTCAGTTGCAACTTGTTTTCTGGGAATTTAAGCATCCGAATATGCACATCCATAAACGTGTACCGTGCATGCTGACCTAAATTGCACATGGATGTGCCCACATTTGCATACGGGAATCGGCGACTAAGTGATCCCGCATGTGCGAGATATACGAAGCTGATTGGACCAAAAGTACACTACTCTTGCACGACCCGCGGTCCACTCACGACCAGGTACAAAAGCTCTTGCCCGACCCTTGAAGATTCATTTCCCCTTGTTTCTTTTAACATACGCACCTTCAACCATACCTTCAAACATCTGCTACTTACCTTGAAAGCATTGCCATCTGCAGGTATTATAGCTCCACATTTATCCTCACAATTTATATTTTCGACTTTTGCTATGGGCGACGCTCGCTTCAACTGCTAATCACCTTGCAAGCATTGTTATCTACAGGTATAAAATCCTGCAATATCGTGGCCACGTTATGCCTTCAATTCTACGATTCGGAGTTTATGGGACACGCGATCGCGATGAAGCCACTGTAGACGCTATCAATACACATGGAATGGTCCACCAGCGATGTCCTCAATGCAATGTAGACAGCTGGATGATATGTAAGTTCTTTAACACCTACGAGGACAGACATGCCCGACAGGACTTACCGATCGTTTGGTGGCGCTACACCTGGAGAATTCGGAAATACATGTTTTTGACCTTCAAGAACCGGAACTTTATCCCGACCAGAGCCCAATAGGGAACGAATGGGTTACCCCAAGGACACTGGTCATTTCAATCGACGTCACTTGGGCGCTTATTATTCCGCGGCATCAACGAGAAGAGGAAATCGACCTATATTGCGTGCGATGCAATTGCCTTGACCAATAAAGCTCTGCCATTTATGTTTTCCGATAGAGCGTCAACATTGCCGTCAACGTTACCTCGCTATCGAGGGAAATAAAACCTACAAGTACCGCAAATAATTGTGGATTGAAGATATAGATTCCAATGTATCAGCAATATAGTAGCCTTAGCACGGTGAAATGATCGAAATCTCTTGCCTAGAAGACATCATAGACAAATATTTGGTGTATTTTGAATAAATTTGTATGATGGTATAGATTTGTGTATCATATGCTAGTACCCATCTCAGTTGCAACTTATTTTACGGGAATTGAAGCACCTATATACGCACATTCATAAACGTGTACCGTGCATGTTGGCCTAAATTGCACATGGATGTACCCATATTTGCATACTTGTAAATGATATGCACGCATATGAACAAAAATGCAACAAAAAAATCTACCGGGACTCGCCGAGTACGAAAGTATCATGCACAAATAAATAATTCCAGTAATATTTTGTAATAAAAATTGCGGGACGACTTACGTGTCGCTTACGTGTCGCTTACGTGGCACTTTTCAGATGACGTGGCAATAACTTTTAGACGACGAAAATTGTGTCAAAATGAAGGTTTTTAGACGACGATCGAGATTCATTTATTCCCAATAGTCTGTTCATGTCAGAGGCCTGCACCTCCGCCCTGGCCATCTATAACACACTAACAGAGTTCTTTCCCTCACCAGCTGAGCCCATCACCATCAATGTAGATAACTCAGCAGTTCAGACTCTAGTCACTCAGCGGGCACTCTCTTCTAAGCTCAAACACATTGCGGTTCGGTACCACGCGGTTAGGAACTGGTGTTAGGGACCCCTCAGGAAGTTTACACCGGTCTGGATTCCGACTGATGACAATCAGTCTGACATTTTCACAAAAGCCCTTCCTATCACCAAACACGGGGTTCCCATTATTGACAAGTTCACTGCCCGCCTATTGGATATTAAGGACCGGCGTGTTAAGCTGGTTGAGAAGCTACGAGCAGCTGAAGCACAGCAGCTACATGCCCAGCAACAACAACTACAACAACAGCAACGACAGGATAAGATTGTCCTAGCATCACTGCAGCGGCAGAACTTGATAGGGTGACCCGAGGCGAGGGAAGGTGGGCCTCTGCGAGCATGTCTATTTCTAAAGACCCGGAGGCACCAGTAGGACCAGTTCTTGCCAATGCAAATGCCTGATATGCTATTCTCTGCTGGCTCCGTTTCTGAGTATTATGATATATTGCTTGTCTGACATTATCATGCCACTGCCACACACATCCACAGAATGTGGTGGTGTCACGGGCAGGGAAGATATCTTCCGTTGAGCTGGTACGGCCCCAAATCAAAAATTCTTTCGGCCCGTCTTCGGCCCGCCCGGTCCGAACTACAAAATGCCCGAAAATTTTAATCTTAAGTATGGGAAAATGCAAAAATCGCAAAATTTTCATCAAATTTTTAGAAATTTGCGCCAAATTGGTTCGGCCCCAAAGCAATTTCTCTTTCGGTCCCTCTTCGGCCCGGGCCTCATTTTGGCGACTCAGTTCGGCCCGGGGCCGGCCAATCGGGGTAAGATATCTTCCCTGGTCACGGGGGACTAGATATACCGTACTGCCCCCTGTATGACATTCCTCGATGCATGTGACAGATGACTGCATTATTATTCGGCTCGAGACCGCGAGTCATAGCGACAGAGACTGCGAGCCACGTGTTAGAGTACTCGAGCATCACCGTAGCCGTACTCGTACAGACTTACACAGCGCACGTAGCATAAGCTACTTAGACTCTCAGACTCTCATATGTTATATCTTTTACAGACATATTATCACCGTTTGAGCCTCATATTTTTGCGTACAGCGATAGTATTAAAACACTGATATACACGGAATATTCTACCCTGTATGTGTTTCAAACTATCTATTAGGGTGCGCATTAGCGCATACCCAAATAACAAATCAGCCGAGCGCTTCCCGTTGGCGTGGGGTATCCAACGCTTGAATGTTGAATATTCATTATAATATGAGCTAGCATGCGAGGTTGCAAAGGCATCGGGACAGAATCTACGAAACTGTCCTATCCCTTTGCCTTTGGGTTTGGGTTCGAACGTACCCCAAACCCAAAGATGCCAATCATCCGAGGCCTTCCCGTGCATCCTAGAGCACGAAACTTGGCATAAATACTGCCAAGATACATATCTTTAAGTTACCTGAAGCTCAAGGCTTCAAGTTACTTGTGCGCGAAACGCGCAACTTATTTCTAAGGCGGATGTTTTGGGTTTGGGTTTGGGTTCGAACCCAAACCCAAAGATGCCAAACAGCCGAGGGCTTCCCGTATGTCCTAGAGCACGAAACTTGGCTTGGCATAAATACTGCCAAGATACATATCTTTAAGTTACCTGAAGCTCAAGGCTTCAAGTTACTTGTGCGCGAAACGCGCAACTTATTTCTAAGGCGGATGTTTTGGGTTTGGGTTTGGGTTCGAACCCAAACCCAAAGATGCCCGCAAACAGCCGAGGGCTTCCCGTTCGTCCTAGAGCACGAAACTTGGCATAAATACTGCCACGATATATATCTTTAAGTTACCTGAAGCTCAAGGCTTCAAGTTTCTTGTGCGCAAAACGCGCAATTTATTTCTAAGGCAGATGTTTTGGGTTTGGGTTTGGGTTCGAACCCAAACCCAAAAATGCCAATCATCCGAGGGCTTCCCGTGCGTCCTAGAGCACGAAACTTGGCATAAATACTGCCAAGATACATATCTTTAAGTTACCTGAAGCTCAAGGCTTCAAGTTACTTGTGCGCGAAACGCGCAACTTATTTCTAAGGCGGATGTTTTGGGTTTGGGTTTGGGTTCGAACCCAAACCCAAAGATGCCCGCAAACAGCCGAGGGCTTCCCGTTCGTCCTAGAGCACGAAACTTGGCATAAATACTGCCACGATATAGATCTTTAAGTTACCTGAAGCTCAAGGCTTCAAGTTTCTTGTGCGCAAAACGCGCAATTTATTTCTAAGGCAGATGTTTTGGGTTTGGGTTTGGGTTCGAACCCAAACCCAAAAATGCCAATCATCCGAGGGCTTCCTGTGCGTCCTAGAGCACGAAACTTGGCATAAATACTGCCAAGATACATATCTTTAAGTTACCTGAAGCTCAAGGCTTCAAGTTACTTGTGCGCGAAACGCGCAACTTATTTCTAAGGCGGATGTTTTGGGTTTGGGTTTGGGTTCGAACCCAAACCCAAAGACGCCAAACAGCCGAGGGCTTCCCGTGCGTCCTAGAGCACGAAACTTGGCACACGTACTGCCAAGATATGTATCTTTAAGTTACCTGAAGCTCAAGGCTTCAAGTTACTTGCGCGCGAAACGCGCAATTTATTTCTAAGGCAGATGTGCTGTCACAGCAGTCACAGCACCGTTCGCCCCATGAGGCGGAGGAACGTTGATGAAATTGCGTAGCTGTTTGGGAAGAATTTTACGATGCAATTGCGGATTGGGATGGGTCAACGAGGAATTCTTTACACCGCTGTTTGCCTCGCCCACGTTCTTTAGATAGGTCCATGTGAGGTCCATGTGACTCGAATCCCCAAAAATGTGAAACTGTGCGTCGGTCCCATAGGCTTCATCACAGGTCCATGCCGTCGGTCCATGTGTGGTCCGACGCAAGTCCATGCGAGGTCCATGCATGGTCAGACATTTTTGCACCACATGGACCCTGTCTCACGCCTAGACCCAGTTGTTTTTGCTGGACTTCGGGTTTAGGCTTAGTTATTATGGGCTCTGACTAGCCCCTAGCCTGACCCTGCTTCCGTCTCGTGTCCGTGACATCCTAGCACTGTACTGTACAGTAGTACAGTACAGTACAGTAGTACAGTCATCGTTTCACTGTCTGGGTTTCCGAGAGCATAAAGCTTCGGCCAGACACAAGTTATATGATTATCAGTTTGTTTCCTAGCGAGCTTAGCCGGACAGCGTATCTGTCTTCCTCGCAGGTTATGGCCCGCACCGGCTTTCCGGTGATTCTGATGATGGCACAGCGCCTTGCTGTTGCCATGTTCGGCTAAGTAGGACGTAGGAGGGGTTGAGCGCCCACTTGGGCGGTGGTGTATTACTTTTGCGGTATGGCCTTTTAACATGGCAGTGATGGCGGCACGCGTTGTGCTCGCCTTCGCTGCGCAGGAGATCAGCAGTTGGTGACGGATTGTTTTTTTTTATTACAGCAGTATCGTCGCCAGGAGAGTTGATCTGTTTCGTGCGCCGCTGGCTCCGGCGAGGTCGTTCCACACGTGACTTATTTTGGCCGCTCTCATTGTCCGCTCACGACCTGTATGTTTCGATCTCGTCAGCTGAGACTTCTACAAAAATATCTGGCCGCTGTAAGAGTTCTTACGCCATCTCCCTGTTTAGCTCAACCTTCTCCCCTGTCTCTCTCTATCATGGTTACCACAGCGAACAACATGACGCGGTCTCGCGTCCGTAGATTAGAAACTATTTTCGATGATGTGGGTGCGCAGCATTCTGCGACACCACACACCCCGCAGCTGCCAGCTCCGACCACCGCAGCTGCGAGGGAAGTTCTGGACAAATGCAAGCAGTTGGCTCGGGAAAATTTCGACAGAAAAGTTGCCAAGACCGTTGCCACTAAAATTCTAGGAGAAAAATCGGCGCGCTTTGCAGGGATCGAACCGCCTAGTACACTTTATGCCTCACCTCTTCCCCAAATATGTGTCCAGGGGTCTTAATGCGCCGTTTTATGATGCTATCAACGGTAAGGGGCTGTTGGTTTGGCGCCATAAGTGGCAGAAAACAACAAGTTTTATGGCTCAGACCCTAATGGTTTCTTGAAGTTTTGCACCAGTTTTCGTTGCTCATATTGACGATATATTGTCAATGATGAGCATTGGTACTCGATAGGGAACATATCGGGAGGGGGTCTACGGCTTCATAGTGATTGGATGCTGGTATATCGCACGGTACGCACCCATTTCATAGCACGACACCCTACGTCTGAACGGTGGATCCGTCCGTATACGGTGCAAACCGCTCCTTAGGGGTTAAATGACCATAGACCAGTAGACATAGAGCTCCGCTTATAAGTCTAGCACTATCTCATACCGTACAAGTAGGCTCCACCCTCGCTACTAATAGGTTGCGGTTCAAGGGCAGCGCACGACATTTTTGAATTTATTGGCCTCACGAGGTATATCGTAGAATATACTTATACGACGTTGTACGATTTGATTATTGTTCTTACATTATTGATTTTACAACTTAAAATAGGCGTCAGCAAAGTCTTTAGAAAGGCTTGCTTATGGACCCAAAAATATTCATTATTTAAATTGTTTTATCGGTTCCTTGTTGAGTTTTTGCCAAAATGAATCATTTCTTTAGGAATTCTAGTTTGTTTGATGAATGCACAACATTTGAGCTGGTGGGAAGAATATCCATGTTTTGTTTGTTTGCCGATAACCGTCTAAAAGCTATGCACCGAATTAGTTTATCACTGTCATATGCCATTTATGCATGAAATGCTAGAAAAGCCGTCTCCGGTGAGAGAGACGTACGAATAGGGTGAACCGGAAAAGACACATTAGAGTAACATTACAGGTATATATGTTATCTCTCAGCTCACTGTCACAGGTGCACCACCGAAGGTGACACGCCATATCTGTCATATCAAACTGTCATGTTGTGACAGCCGATATACAGATTCTAGCACACCACCTCAGCTGAGGTGGCACACACAAGTGACAGTGTCTGCTACACCACCATGACTAGTCAAGTGTTAGGGCACGCATTAAGCCGTAATAGTTCACTACCCAGAACAATAAGTCAAAGTCCGGAAACTCTAATAAAACACACCACAGTTACAGTTGTGCGGCACCGTGTCATTTCCAGGAGTGCACCGACTTAAACAAATTGGACATACATTCTGAATTATGGATCAAGATGGTATACTAGTGGAAGTATCCTTTGTAACACAGCACCATGAACAACTCTCTCTGTTTGAACCTCACTTTATCACAAATTCTGTCACAGAATCTAGTATCAACCGTGAAATATACCATATGACATAGGGCTCACACAAAAACACACCAGCTGACATGTAGTGGTATGCATAACTAACGTTTTGCTGTATGTGATGTTCTTCCCCAGACATCGCAGAAAACAACACAGAAGTGTGTGGGCCCTAACCAGTTCTAAGGGTTAATCTAATCTTAAGGGGAAACAGACAGCACGTGCTTGCAAAACGTGTTGACTAACGTGACTCCCAACAAACTGGTCAGAATTTATTCAACGTACATGCCCTGTGTTTCACAGGAAACTGCAACAGTTCACCTATGCGAAGTTAAATGTGAAGATAAAACTTTGACTTGTGGTGCTGAACGAGAATTCCAGAACCAAGAGAACTTTTGGAGTTTTCAAACAAACAAAACGAAATGCGAAATGATCGTAAAGAGAATTCGGGTACATATTGCTCCGGCAGTCGACGAAACATCAACTCTCTAGATTGCTCCGTCGCGGATTTCCCAAGGCACCTGCTGCGTTCTGGCAGCCCGAACCTTAGGAAACCTTTTTGTAAACTTAGCAAAGGTGCTCTTAATGGGCAGTCCTGAAGCGGAACTCCGTGGTGCCCGTGACGTTATTCGACTTCGGCCCTCCTGAGCGAAGTACGTACTCCACCACGGTTTCATATGGAATGGATTTCTCTATGCTGACCAAAGAAAGCGCCTGCGTTATTTCACACGGAGTGAACCAGCCACACCAAAATGTCTCGTGCCAGTAATAAACTAAAAGTGGCGAATACAGAAAAAAAGAGCTGTAGAAAGTGAGGGCGACAAGGAAGGGCTCCAAGCAAAACAAAGCGAGTGATGGCGGAGTGGCACGTGGCCCGGAACGGAACGGCAAGACGTGCGCCTGCAGCCTTCTGCAATATCCCACTGGACTTAAGCAAGCTAAGCAAGCGTGTCGGAATAGTCGCTTACTTGGAGAAAGTCTTTGTATTCCAGCCTTCGAGCGCCCTTGGGCTTGCACTTAGTGAAGATGATATCTACACTGATGGAGGTGAACTGTGCGTCCATGATGCCACATTCTCTACACAATTTGGCGAAGTGCACGCCATCCATGTTCTGCGACAGGATCAGGCACTCCCGACAAAAGTTAGCTCACGGGAAGACAGGAAAGGAAAAAGACTGCGCAAAGAAGCAAATTCAAAAATTAAAACTAGCACATGTGCAAAAGAAAAAGGCCTTTCTCACCTTTGGAGGCTCCGCGTCTCCTTTAGCGCCGAAGGCCACGAACGCAAGGAAAACCCCCCGCAACTCCTTGTTCCTGGAGGCGGGCATGCTCGGGGGAGGTTCCATAGAATGCGTAGATTCGGAAGTTTGACCCCTTTCACGACTCGGCGTAATAGATGACCGCCGTGATGGTGTAACTGGCCTGGAGCCGGCTCTATCGCGAGAGACGCTCTGCGAATCAGGTCTGCCGTGAGTCGGCGTCGTGGACCTGCTGCTGCTGGAGACTGGTTTGAGGACACTAGCATGTGCCTCGAGCATCGTCGTGGCGACCTTCACGCAACAGAAAACATACCCTGTGAGCAAAAACATGCTCGCGAAAACAAAAGGGTTGAGAAGTCCCATAAACTTTTTCAGCCCTCTCGTTGTCATGCTTCGGGCACGGACTCGGTGTGAATTTTCCCCGTACCTTATCAAAGGTGACGCCAATCTGTGCAGAAAGCAGCGAGATAGCGTGTGCAAACTGTTCGAAGGTGATATTCGAGTTTCCAGGCTTACGCACGTTCGCAACAAAAGGGTTGAGAAGTCCCATAAACTTTTTCAGCCCTCTCGTTGTCATGCTTCGGGCACGGACTCGGTGTGAATTTTCCCCGTACCTTATCAAAGGTGACGCCAATCTGTGCAGAAAGCAGCGAGATAGCGTGTGCAAACTGTTCGAAGGTGATATTCGAGTTTCCAGGCTTACGCACGTTCGCAAAGATAACATCGATGGCTGCCGGAGTTATCTATTTCATATCCCGTATACACGCCACAGTCTTTAAGGTTTCAAAATTGAAGTCAACTTTACAGTTTTCCACAAGGTAATAAAGCGAGAACTCGAGCGAGCATCCATACCTTCCTGCCCAAGCTGGCCTCCGATACTGCCTGCTTAAACGTGGCGGCAGACATTTGCGAAGTCTCACCAGATGATCCCGCTAACGTCGTAAACAGTTCCTTCAAACGTTGTTGAGGAAACGTTCGAGGGATCACAAACCCGGTTGCCTTGCTTCTCCGAAGGCGAAGTGCAGCAGCGAAACACCGGCCGAAGCTCTCTCTGGAAACCTTGGTGCCGGCGGGACGCATTTCACCTGTACTAGCACAACAGTATCATAAGAGCGCTGTGTACTCGTAGTAAGTTTTTCAAAGGCAACAAGAGCACCACATTCAGGACGTGGTAACGGAATGAAGCGCCCTTCAGGTACTGAACCGTACTCGAGAAAGCGATCGAAAACATCTTCCTCGGTTGCACTAGGAAAGCGAAAAAACGTGACAGCGGAACGAAGTGCGGGTGGTAAGTGTCTCTAACCTTCGACAATTTTGTTTACGAATAGTGATACGTCAACACTCTTGAGAAGACCGAAGTCAGCGAGAATGCACAAGGCGTCGAGTTGTGAAACAGTTCCATCGGAACTCGCGTTCGCTGAGAACGCTTCTTCTAAAGGATCCAATATGCTTTCGAAAGTCATGACTAGAATACCGAACGAATATCGATAGAACGAATTTCGGCCGTGAGCTTAGAGAGACATCAAGTTTTTAAAACCGTCAGTAGCTGATACCAAAACGCAGCTAACACGGTGTCGACTAGGAATGTTCACGATGAAGCTACCGTTGTCAAGGATTATTAGCAAATGCACTTGGAGGAAAATAACAGGTGCACCCAAAGAAAACTTGCACCTATAAACCCAATCCCGCTTCGAGAGCGCTTTCACTTTGCCCTGAATTTCTTATTTTTCTACGACACCACACACCAGACACCTTCGCTTGGGAATGATAATTTGCATCCCATCGTATGGTATCGCATACATCTGCTATCCCAGCGGAGGAATCGAATGGGAAGGAAAGGTGCGCGCTATAAAAACAATTCAAGTATAATCGTTGGATGCATCCCGGAATAACCTCGTTTGACGAGTGTTTGACGTAGAATCGTAGATCTTTTTGGACCCATCTTTTCGCTGCGTCACGCGTAACCTCGTATGGTCGTATCCGGTATCGGTTTCTGATCGGTTTCGGTTTGCCCTTTCGGTTTCCGGGTTTGCCGCTTTGCTTTGCCCCGCCAGACGTGAGGCTGTTTCACTGTTGATGTTGCTGTTGATGTTGCGTCAAAGCGTGTGACACGAGGTAGATGTCAGTCGTTGCCTGGCAGGGGGGTCGTGGAGAATAGCCTTTCTGCCGACAATCGCCCCAGTGTTAAGCAATGGACATGTCCGACATCAACATCAGTGTTAAGCGTTGTCGGACATGACGTCTTCATCGCTTTGTCCGACAAAACCACAGCGACAGCGACATGAGGTTGAGCACCACACTGCGGGTCCGAATGTGCACATACTTGTCCGAATGTGCACAGCAAAAAACCCGAACAGGCGCAATCTTTAGTGATACCATTGAAGAGTGCTCGCGAAAATGGCTGACAATATCAGTGCGGAAAGCACCCGCAATATTGCACCGCCAACCTCTCGCGTTGACACCCCGCCGATCGCTCCGCAAGAGCCACAGACGGCAGGTGCGTGTTCCTCTGAGTGTCAATTAAGGGGCTGCGTTGTGGCCACACGTTGCCAGGCGGACCACTTGCGCTTGGATCTGCAATGCCTTGTGCGTGTAATACCTGAAATCGTCTATATCAAACCCGTTTGCCCTCACAGTGAAGCGCGCTCGCACTAGATACGCACGAGGGTTTCGTTCACCTTGAGTGACGGTTTGATCAACGAAAACTTTATGATTTAATGTCGTGTGTGTTTCTGGTGTGATTGTCCATCAGGCGAAAGTGCAGCCTACGATCCACCGGAACAAGCTATAGGAGACTCGGAGCGCCCGGAGTGTCAGCAATTTAAGCATATGTACGCAGGCGTGCGAGTACGGGACCGCTTTTTTGGTACAGGCATCGTGGCTGAGGAAACACAATTGTCACCCTGCGACCAACCTAAGACTGCTGTACGAGTGGCGTGGGACAAAGAAGTTCCGGGTAAGGGCACCACCACGCTGCGCAGCAAAGGATACCTTGTGGTGGACTATATCCGCCATGGTGCGCTACCTTTTCCACGCGAATATCCCCCGAGTACACGCCCGAATGTTGTTGTGTCCTTTTAAGATCCCGTGGCATCCCTTTACCGTTTACTGGTTTTCGGGGCGTCGCTGGTTATAGATCCTATTTCTGAAGGGCAACCGCATGTTCCCCAGCGTGCAGTGATGCAAAAAGCAGGTGCGTGTTTCTGTGAACTTTTTATTATGACCCTTTTTTTTGCATGTCGGCCTGAGGGTGCGACTCCACCTATCTGTGACGAATAAACACGCGAATTCCGTCCGGACATATTTGATTTCGTTTCAGAGCAGGACGGTGTGCATGGGCGTTGTTGCTGTGGCAGCGTCCAAGCCACAGGGGTGTGCGTTGGTGTTGCCACGCCGTGGGACTATTGTGGGTTGATGAACCTATTTTTACGACAACCATGTAACCGTGACGGCTGGAGCTCATCGCGGAGCGCGTAAAGGAGAGAGAGAGAGAGTGGCTTTTGTTTTCCGATACCCTCGGACTAGCATACCCAACGTGACTACACCATCCGGTGACGATATCTTAGGAGTAGCATACACGCCGTGACTGCATCTTTCAGCGACTATACCCTCAGATAATGCTGAATGGATAATTTTTCCCAGTGCACTGCAGCCCACCAGAACCATGATAGTGCACATTCTAAACCCGTCCTTGAATGAACCCAACTAGTCAGGAATGCTTTAAAAAAAGGCTCCGTGCTGACATCCTAACGTGTGTCGAATTGAATCAGGCGAGGGGACATCATTCGAACCTTCGAATACCGGCACCGGGGACGATGACCGTCCGCCAGGTCAAAAGTTTGCGGATATAGTCGTTGGTGAGCGAGTGTGGGATGCCAAGGAAGGTACCGGGACCGTGATCTGCGAGAGCGAATGCCATGGGCACGTAAAAGTGCGGTGGGACCAAGAAGTTGCTGACAGGGAGGCCGTAACAATACGCGGCAAAGAATTTCTTAAAGTGTTGCGAGCCGGTGCGAGACGTCTCCCGTACTCAACGGAAATCCTATACTTTCCCCTCACCTTGCCAAGAAATTGTAGGTGCATACTTCGATGCGCCAGCCTGTGAAAATGAGTGGTAGCACTGATTGCTGCGGTTTTCCGGGGTGCTTCTACCGGTAGCTCCTGTCACTGGAGGGCGGCAGCAAAAGAAAAGCACGAGCTCCACATTCGAGGCGCAAAGGAACCTTTTAAGTTGCATACTCGTCCCCTCCGATAGCTCGACAAAAGGCATAACGTTGACTAAAGTTACCGAGTATCTCGCTAAAGTTTTTCATGCTCCGATAGCGGTGAAGGGAATCTCCAGCCTCATCAAAGACACGCCGTTGGCTACCCATTTCACTGCTGACGCTGTCAAGTGGGTGACAACACACAGAGATAGAAAAAAAGAACTTCGGAAAGGGATCATCAACATCAAGGTCGCCTCGAGTGATGACATCAAGTGCGCTGACCTCTTAAATATACTATTGCCGCTGGACGATTGTGATATAACCGACATGATTAAAGACATGTTGGCGCCTTTACGTGGAGATTACCTTCCACAAACACCGTGCGACGAGCTGGTATTGCAACTCAGGTATAGCCTCGCTTCCCCATGACCCCACGCAATTGACAGGTGGGGGGGATATTAGATGCCGAGAGTGCGAACGCTAACGGTTGGGGGGGTATTGGATGCAAGGACTGGTGCCAGGACTGATGGGTGGGGAGGGTATTTAGTTTCAGGAACAGGCGCCGCCGTTGG
>LGRX02029741.1:0-18368 GCA_001247695.2 Cymbomonas tetramitiformis
CGTTCTACGCTTCTTGGGAAGTCTGGAAAGTTCATGACTGAGATTCAGAGTTGTGCAAGCCCTTAGATCACTATCATCTTCCCTTCATCTATCATTCCAATCGGATGATCGCCGAAGTTCCTCACAGATGTGATCCTACCGTCGTGATGACAGCAGTTACTCTCTTCTAAACACTGTAGATTGCCCTGAAGTTAGGGTTTCTCAGGATATATTAAGGATCTGAGCTCCTGTGAGCTGCAGTGACTTAGATTGTCGGTTAGTCTTCACACCAAATTGCGTAAGCGGCAGAGAGTGCAGATTCCGATACTCTGTCCTTGGGCCACGCTGCGGCGATGTGGCTTAGCACGATGAAGCCGGTTGAGCCGGTGAATTCTGATTCCATTTGGTGTGATTCGCCATTCGATGCTGTTGCGTCGGAGCAGTGCCCCCAAGGGACCTCCCGGCGATGTTCTTTACAGCTTCCCTCAGCGCTTCCGCATGCGCCACTCCAGAAGCGCTCTGGCACCGACCTGCGTTGATGCTCGCGGGATCTGCACAGAGATGACGTGTGTCGGGGACGTCCCTTCGTTCCTGGGAGGACTGCGGCAATAGCTCCTGGCGGGACATGTGTCATATCACTGTGTCGCTAGGTTCTGACCATTCAAGTGGCTCCCAGAAGGCGGCTGATGCTGAGTCAGCGGAATGCTGCCACAGGCCGGTGCATCTTCGGGCACTTTGACTTTTGGTGGAGCTAGCTGAGTCGGCGGCTTCGGCTCCAACCTGCTCCTGGAACCAGCGCAGATGGCCGACTCCTTATCGGGAGTGGTGCATGGTCGATTTATTGATCCATCGTGCCGGGCTGGTGCTTGCCCTGGCCAAGGCGACTGAAGTCCCCGGCGCTTGAGTGTTGGGATGGTGTTTCCTGCTCACCCCACTCATCCCGAGCGAGGCGCTCCTGGCGGCTTCGGCAGTCCAGCTTCTTTGATTGGACCATGATGAGTCTCCTCGTCGCGCTCCCGGGGGAGAGGGTCTCTGATGTGACAGCAGCAGAGTCACGACGGGAAGGGGTGCCTCTGATGTGGCGGCAGTGGAGTGAAGAGGGGGGAGGAGGGTGGGGGACAGGGACATTTCTTGATTGTGGTCAGCAGCGTCAGGCGCAAAGAACACAGCAGGTGATCGAGGCTTTGCAACAGGCAGTCGACAGCAGAGCCTCCCAGCAGCTGCAGCCGCCATCAGTCGGGAAGGCGGCCACGATGCGGCGTCAGATGTCAGGGATTGCCGTGTCATCCTTAGCCAAGGTGCCTCCTCCGCAGCGTCGCAATTATATGATTATATAATTATTTGTTCTCGAGCTGAATGTTAGCGCGACCCTTGGATGCCATCGATCTCGGATCTATGGATGTTGTCACTCCCTAGTGATAGACGCGGATCCCGCTGCTCAGTGTCGACGGCATCGTCGACGGCACGGCATGGTTGGAAAGGATGCCCTCATCACCCCCGTGGGTCGGTATCGTGATGGAAGCGCCTGCTGATGCAGGTAGACTGGCTGAACGGGGTGCTCAAGGCTTTGTGGCCGCATCTGAACGTCGCCACCTGCAACACCGTGGTGAGCTGCTTGCAGCCGCTGTTGGATGCGAACACCACCAGCTTCCTAACATCAATCCGATTCGAGGAGTTCGACCTCGGACCCACACCGCCCTGCTTCAACGCAGTGCGCGCCGTGCACCTGGTGCGGAGCGTGCGCTTGTCCGTCCACCTTCGATATCCGCACCCTGTGTCAGTGGACTGGGTGCTGGCGCCACCAGACTGGTCCAAGCCCCAACTTTGCTAGCCCAAAACTCCCGCAGATACCGAGTCTTAGCATAAGCATGGCACAGCGCAGCTGTGGCAACGTGGCCAGTGGACGACGGAGTGGCAGGCAAGCACTACAGTAGGCAGGTTACTGGGGGGGGGAGGGCACTGAAGATATGGCAGGAGCCTCTCTCCACACCGCTCTCACTGCCACTGTGGAGTGGCTGCTATTAACATGCACGGGAGTTGACTGGAGTTTCCGCTTGCGTGCTGTCTTTATGCTCTTGGTGTGCGCATTGCAAGAAGCCGGCTTGCATCGTAGCAGTACATCAGCGAATAGAGGGCAAAGCGTTTCTCGCGCCTGTTTGTATGTGTGGATGGCACAGAGCTATGTGCCGCACGGGGGGCACCCCGACGAGAGCAGGGGGGTGGTGAGAGGTGGATAAGTGCACGTGCGCAGAGAGGTGCAAATAATGTGGAGCTGGATGCTGACGTTGAATTCATCGGGCAGCCAAACATCGTGCTGGAGATTAAGATGCGGGGCATCCCCTCGGTGTTCAAAGTGCGCTTGAATGCGTTCATGGTGTCAGGTGCTCTGCTGCCTTCCTCGAGCAGAGGGATGCTAGGGGCCGCGCACTCCCAAATCGTGAACACGATGTGAAGTCACAAACACTGAATTCGTGGAAGCATTAGCTTGTGCCCAAATCGCTCTCTGCTGCAGCTTGATTGTGCACTCGATTGGCAATCGGACGGCACACGTGAGGCGATGTGATTGTGGCGCGATGCAGGGTGCCTTCGCCTACGGCTGGACCAGCTGCTGTCTCAGTGGCCATTGTTCTCGAGTTTCACGCTGGCGTTTTGCCAGAAGCCGCACATCGCATTCAACCTCAAGGCAATGCAGATGGAGATCATGAGCCTGCCCATCCTGTCGGATAACCTTGAAGACCTGGTGGAAGGGCTCATCATGAAATATTTCACCGTGCCCAACTACGTCTGGGCATTAGACTATCGTTCGCAACCGACAGATGACGGCGTCGATTCAGATCAGGTGGACTCGGCTCGCGGGGGAGAGCCACTCTGAAGAACATCAGCAAGGCTCCGTGGCGTATGCTACTATCACATGCGTGTATATATGTGCTACACGTGTTTGCATCAGTATCAAGCAAGCTAGTGCGCATCATGCAGTATAAGCTACCCGGATAGGCAGTTTATTTGGCGAGGTCACAAGGGCAGCAATGAGGTGGCATAAACAAAGGAAGGCGAGAGGACACTGTGAATGTGAGAACGCTTCTAACTTATGTAGGAAACAAAGCATGACAGACGATGGATGCGTGTGCATGCTGGAATGACAGTTTATAACCCTACAGTGTGGTGTGCTGTGGTTATAAAGCACATGCTGCTCAGTGCCACGGATTAAGCGGCTCCAGAGTACAAAATAATGAAATATGACGATAAACGCGGATGATTTGAGATTGTCAAAACAAATCAATGTGCATTGGTCTATCCACTGCTTGAAATTTGGCACTTGCACAAATATTTCCTTCGCTTCGTTTGATTGTCTGCGGAATCGTTGAGATTGTCTCTGCATTATACATATATACTTCCATCACATTTTACTTCTTGCCGAGTGAGCCGTTTGTGCAGCCGCCATATCTAGTATTTATCTACTTTGAATGTTCATATGTTGAAGCAACACCGATAGCAGAACTAGCACTGAGTGTATATATAAATGCAAATGCATTTCAGCACCAGCACATACACCTGGCAAGCTTATGCTGTTTGTGCTACAGACACACGTGTGGGAGGTCGCTGTATGATGCATCAGTGTGCGGCTGGTATATATCAAGGTCTTGGTAACGCGACGGCGATTCTACACAAAAACTTTGGAGTTGCTAGCTAGATCGCAAGATATGGGCGTTTTAAGTGTGTGCTTGAGTATGGTTGAATATTAGTGGCAACTGAGCGGTATTTACCATAACGTTTACACAACGTGTTCAATTTGATTCCTGAAGTGCGCAATACGTTCAGCTGGCTTTGGGCGACATGTTAGTCAAATAAAAAGCTTTTCGAAAGTTTTGTGTAGAAATGCCTTAGCGTTCTCATCAAGACGACCTTGATATGCCGATCGACTATTTCAGCAGCAGATGTCAGAATCAGTACGCGCTATGTGCACCATTTCTAAAGGTAAGGAGTGACACGGGTAAGATAGTGTTTACGTGTCCCTTCCACTTCACTGTGTATTTTTGGTTCCCCTTCAAGTGTGGGGGCCAAATGAAGGAAGAGGGGTGGATCGTGTTTCATTAGCTTGCACCTGCCCTAAGCTTTCGCGCCCCAAGCGAGGACTTGTAGTGCTTATGAGCTTGACATCGCTAAAATAATTCCAGGTGGCATGACGTTCTGGTACCACATGCCAATGATTCATCCTTTATAAAGATATACACCCCAATCGTCTACATATGCTGCTCCAATTCAACAAGTGGTGGCTGAAGTCATCCTGGCAGTGCCTTGCTTCGACGTCTGGAGTGCGCGCACCTGATGCGCTAGTGCCAAGCCAAGAGTCGCATAAACGCGCGCCTGATGACGCACCATTATGGTACGATTCTGAAATGTGTCACGCGTGGGTTCAACTGGTCTCACGGCCACTTGAACCTGGTGTTAACATTCGATATCGAAGATGAACGTTATGTTTAGGCTGGGAAAGTTTCTTCACGGTCGTTTTTATCTTGCTCCTTTTTGGTTTGCTGTCTTCACGAGTACAGGTTCGTGAATGCCGAGAGTATATCGCTCCCAACCTCGTTTGCGTCCTGCCACCACCGTTGCGTACACAAAATTCCATTGACGAAAGCAAGCCACTGTAAAAGACTACGTAGATCTGAAAGAGGCGGCTGAGGGATGCTTGCACGCCGCACACACATAACACTGGAAGCAAACTCACTTTCATAATATTTGGAGGCGGCGTATTACCCTCGCAAGGGTGCCTTGAAGCTTCTGCTCGAACGGCGGAATACCATGATAGAGCGCAGGTTTTTTTATTGCATTTAAATCATCTTGCTCCACCCATGTCTTTGCTTAATTACAGGCACGAACATTCTTACAGTCGATCGATCCGGCAGAGAGCTTCGCCACTGTCCTTATTCCGTCTCCTCCCTTTAGAAACGCCGTCTTTAGAAACGCCGTCTTCACCGATAATTTTCTTTTATCATTCTACAATCACGATTTTGCACTAAGCAAGCCCGTGTCATGGACACGCCCTCGTATGTTTTGAAGCCTGGTGTGGCTTGTTAAGTGCCTCCCTGGGGTCTTCAACTAGGTCCGGGACATCTTCCTCTGCTGGAAATGACAATACGACTAGTTCGTCACTTCATATAGTCGTTGTCATAATTATCCAAGTGTGCCATCTTCGGTGTTCAGCTCGTTGTGTGCTAGACGCATGGTATTAATTATGTAGCTATAATTATACGAGTTTAGCGTGATCCGCGCCGTTTATCCGTCGGAAACGGTTCCCCACTGCCACTGTGTTGTTGCTAACAGGTTATGGCCCCACTCCACGCGCGCGTGTTATGATTTTTAGTGTAGAATTTGATCATTTTGTCTCTATTTTTCATTTGAGTGTATCCACGCCTGGTGGTTCACTCTAGATCAGATTTACACTAGCGCTTGGAACACGATTTGGCTTTGGGCGGATACGACGAGGTGGAGCTCCACGATTTTTCTTTGGTCGACGATCCTCTATTTGTTTTCAACAGATTTGATTATGGATTCCTTTCATATTTTGGCGAGCTCGCAGCTCGTACCTCTTTGGGGGAATATCGATGTCGATATTGGGAGAGTTCGAAGTCTCCAGCGTTCTAAGCGTATTTCGTTATGCTCTTCTATGAGCGACGCTTTTCCCTTTTTTCAGAGCACGTCAGGTTTTTCCGGGTCCTTGGAGATCTATCGCCCATTAATATTTTGAGCATTGGTGTTGCAGAGTTACCCCTATCGATGTTTATGTTGCTTCGGAAATTTCGAAAGCTCGCGTATCTCTTCTTGCGACAAGGGCGTAGGCGATGAACCGGAAATTTTGAGCACTAGCTCTATTTCTTTTCAGGTTTCGTCCACTCGACCCTCACCTAGTGCCACTAAGGCAAGCGACATTATTGTGCCACATGCCCATAGCTAGCATCACACTTGTACCCGGAGGCACAGCGTAAGCCGGTAAACCTGAGTCGATGTGTGTCACCAAGGGTAATCAGGGATTGACAGGGTGACAGTGAAGTCGGGCTTGAAATTACGGCGAGAATGAGTACCCGATGTCCGGGGGATGACAGTATGACAATATGACAGTACGACACTATATGATAGTACAGTAGTATGGCAGTCAGAGTGACACTTGGTCAGATCATCGGACTATGGTCGAAGAGAGGATGAAAATGAGTATCAGATGTCTGGGGGTTGACAGTGTGACCCGATGACAGTATAACAGTACTGCATGACCGTCACCGGGACAGCCTGTCAATGAGACATCAGAATCGAAGATGTTACATCGAATCAGAAATGGAATCGTAATCGAGATATGATGATCGGGCCAGAATCGAACGGTGCATCAGCATCATGCTATGACATCGGGTAGTCAGGTCGGTTGACTGAATTGCCCGAGTTACGAGAATAAGTAGAGCACTTGAGAAGTGTTCGGTCTTCAGAACTCGGAACAAAACTAACGTTTGCACCTCAATCTGGCCCTGTTCCAATATATCGTATAAAAGAATAATGTACCTTTACATGTTCAAACAAAAAAAAGTTCCGAGTATATAGACACCGATTTCCCGTTACATTTGGTATCAGTGTGCTGCGAATTCGCCCCTGCGCAATTCGCTCACGGACCTTTCATAATTGACGCAATACTGACGGGGGGGAGCTGTATTTTTGGCAAACTGTGCGCACATTTTTACGTCAACATCTCTATTTTTTTCATGGAAGGATTCGTTCAAACGTGATCAAAAGTATCAAAAATCAGTATTCGATTCCTTAAGTATAGGGGGTCGTCCGGACCGAAAAACTCAACCATTCGTTTCAAGATGTAAAGCTCCAATCCGTCCCAGCCTATATTCGACCTCCAGTGAGTAATGTAAACATTTTCTTAGGTCTATCGTAGCCGGAAACGACCCATAGTTTGAGTTACAGCCCTAAAAATGCAAAAAAGGTCAAAACGGCGTTTTCAACACTTTTTAGCCACCTTTCACCCAGCCTTAAACCCTACCCCAGTAGCTACCGCAACCGAAAACACACACCCCCAGACTCCACATGACCCCAAAAATCCTTCCACAGACCTTAGCAAGCGCCCTTTCCATCAAAATTCCACTCAGAAAACAATAAAAACACAGTTTCAGCCACACCCTGTATGGCTATAGACCCCACGTTACTATACCACTACCACAACTCCCTCTTTGGAGCCTACTTCCTTCGAGTTCCCTCCCCAACTCCCAACGGTAACGGGGCATTCCTTGCCCCTGTCAACCCCCACCTTGCCACTGCCAACCCCTCAGACTCCGGCGCGCCGCCTTCCCCTCCATACTCGCCCAACTCCCCTCACTGGCTCCAGTCCAAGGACGAGCGAGGAGCACTAGACCACAACCTCTAACAACCTACTCATGCCCCAGACAGTGCCCATGTGACCTGTGCTTCTTGGACGGCATATACAGTCTAGCAAAGTACAAAGCTGAGCGTCTGGGTGGAGTCTGGAAGAACTACGCCTGCCAGAAGTGCGTTACCACTTACATCAACGAGCTCGTCCAACAGTACGGATACTGTTTCTGGAGTCTGGTCTGAACCATCTTATCTACTTTAAAAGGGGGACTATCTTTATCTGTTCCACCAGTGGCTTTTATCACACCCAGACCATAGTTGCAAAACAGCTCAGCAATTCAACTCAGCATTGGCGATAATGTCACATCTGAACTCAGAGCCATACCCCCCGCACAGAGCAAAAACATTATACAATCCCTTCGCCCACCACTACCACCCTTCCACCTCCCGCTTACTCCTTTCCGCAATTAGGCACTACAGTACCATGCCTTATACAGCCATTCCGCGTCCCTACACGTTGCCGGATGGTACACCCGCTCAAGCCGTTTGGAATGGCGTCCGTTGGGTGCTACTCCAGTCAGCTCCTCTCATTGGGGGAGTGTCTCCAGTGCCGTTTACCCTGGGGACACACCATCCAACAGGAAACTACCCTTCGCCATTTTCACCAGCAGTTGCAGCAGCAGCAGCAGTGGTACGCATATCAGCAACAGCAGCAACAGTGGGTGCAGCAACAACAGTTGGAGCAGCAGGTGCAGCAGATGCAACGGCAGCAGTTACAGCAGCAGATGCAGCAGCAAATGCAGCAGCACCACGAGCAGTTACAGCAGCAGCAGCAGCAGCGACAGCGACAGCGACAGCGACAGCCACAACAACCACAACAGCCACAACCACTGGTACCTTCTACGGCAACGAACTTTCCACGGAGCGGCTGACCTCACCCCGTTGCAACCGTTTATCAACATCAGCGCTGCCTCGCTGCCTGACCCACTCCGGGCTGTACCGTTCTCGACGACAGAGGACGTGCCCTCCTTTACTGGCGGAGTTCCTCATCACTCCGTTCCTGGAACCTCCCAACTCCCGATCCGTCATCTTCCGAGAGTACCGGCAGCCGTGGAGAACCGCAGAGGACGACGTGCCCGACGAGCGTCTTCCGGTCCCGCGACCCACGGTAGGAACATTCCACATCACTCGGATGGTCCTTATCCCTCTGCGTGACCCAGCGAGAGTCTGGCACTGCCGCCAGCCATATCAACCCAGAGTCCAGAGGCAGCCGCAGCACGTACACGCGGGCGGAGCGCAGACGGAGAGCCGCGCGCAGATCTGGCACGGATTATGACTCGAGCAACATAAGCGACCAAATCCGCCGAGAAGTCATCGCGGCAGTACAGGCCCTCGATATTTCGGCGATGGTCGCTAGAGGTCTGACCCCCGTCGGCGCCGCTCCCGCCGTCGGCTGCACCAGCACAACAGGTGACCACAGGCGACCCCCAGAGCAGCGCACAGGGAGCTCTAGCGACAAACCGCATGGCAGCTCAGAGTACGGACACCGCCGAGGTTATCACATCTGAGGACGCAACCCCGGCTCTCTCTGTAACCGTCACTGGAGCCGCCTTGACTGAGTCACCAGCCGCCGGTCACCTCAACCTTCTCAATATGATTGTAGCGCGTCGGCGACAGTCAGTGGAGACCGTCGTGGTGGATGGCAGCAGCGATGCCCCGCTGACCCGGAAGCAACCCATCTTCCAACCAGCCCGCTCCCCTTGTCGCAGCTGCTATCAGGCGACTCCGAATCCAGGGACCCTAATCCGGGAGACCCGGCTCCGGATCCACCCGGTGAACCAACTCCCGACCTGCCCAGCGACCCAGCCTCAGATCCACCTGGCGATCCCGCCCCAGAGCCGGGACCGGAACCCTCGTACCCTCACTATTCTGAAGTCATCCGAACTCTGTTCGTCACGCACGACGGTGGCTCGCCGTGGGTTCACCGGCCGGCGGGAGCACGAGGTCATGCGACGGTCACTCTACCGTGGGATGAGAAGCGTCGTCGAGCTGGGGAACAAGTTGCCCCTGACCCAAAATTTTCCTAAATTCACCTATTTTTTGATATTTTCCCATGAAGCACCTATATTTCCCCTCCCTTTTTTCGAAGGCACCTATATTTTCCCTAAAATTTTTGTTCTAAAATGAGCATGCGGGCCCCAAACACTCCCAAATTTCGCCGAAATCGTTTGCGGTGTGCGGAGGCGCAAACAGTGGTTGGGGAACTACCTTCAATCGTTGAGCAGGCTTGATCTTCGGTTCTTTCGTCAAACGAATACCCACTCCTGCACGTTTTGTTCCACTAGGGGGCTTTCCCCTTACAACTCTATCTCGTTCATGCGCAACCAAAGTTGGGCCTCAGTATTTCCGCTGGCAGCCTACTGTAAGATCCACGCTGAGAGGCGGGCCAAGGTGAACTCGTCACGGTACACCTTGGCGATGCGCAAGGTGAGGGCGGCGAAGGTGAAGGGGATGTTGGCCCCAAGATCGCGCAACACCACCAGGTAAAGTGGTGCGACGTGGGGGGAGACGGCCGCAGAAGCACGAAGGACGCTGTAGAGGTCCGCGACCATGTCGGTGTCGCCGTACTGCGGGTGAAGCTTCTTGTGCTTGTCGGCCAACGTGCGGAAGGCCGCGAGCTGCGGGGCGGGGTCGACGGTCTCGTCGAGAATGACCGCCCTGAGGCGGACCCAGAAGCGATGCGTGTCGGGGTCCCCGATGCCCTCCACATGGAAACGAAGGCGCTGCGATGCGCAGCGGCCATCGCGGGGATGCACCTCCACGGACTCCTCATACAGGGTGAGGGCAGTGGAGCGGAGGACCGTGGGGAGGACGGCATACACGAGCTCGTTGAGGACGATGTGGTAGTCGGAGTACTCGTTGTCCAGATCCAGAAGCTTGGCGACGTCATCACGGGAAACAGGCCCGAAAACATGGGCCATGTTGGCGAGCAAGACCGCGAAGTCCGACTCAGCTTCAGGTCCGTCAAGAGTAAGGCCAACGGAGCTCTTGAAGCCGTGGGTCCGAAGGAGCTTGGCCAACTCCTCGCCGTAGGAGAAGGCGTAGTCGAGCTTGTCCGCGAATTCCGTACGCTGGGAGGGCTTCATGGCTAGTGCCCGACAGTCCTTGTGGGAGGACCGAAACGGCGTTGGGTCCTCCCACAAGGACCGGTGTTGCGGGATTTTTTTTAGCCATTCTCTTGACGGTCTTAGTGCCTACCCTTCGGTTCTTAGTATACTTAGGACCTAAACCGAGTGCCCATATGCGCCATCAACCGTATATCGTCATGAAATGACTATATCCAATGCATTTGTAGCATGTACCCTATCATTTTTGAGTTGCAACTTTTGGCGGACGTTCAAAAACATGCCATGCCATTCAAATATTTTTATCCAATATCATTCCAGGTCAAACAAGCCGCCCAAGTACAAAATTTTATCCTAACATCATACCCAATCATACTTGCAAGATTATACATGTTGGCGACCTCGTATTGGGTGTATATACGCACTCAAATCGACCTTACACCTGTAAAAAACATTTTTGATCCAAGGTTTTCAAATATTTTTTTCGTTACTACGGATACTATGAATGCCAAATAGTGTTCGGATATGATAGATGTATGATGTGGCACGTCGCATACTTCATGTAAACATGTTTACCGATTTTTAGAATGCTTAAGCTTGTCAATATGTGCAGTAGTCTACTCGGAACATTGCTTTGGAATTCGGCGAGAGCAGATTTTTGGATGGCCGATTTTGATGAAATCTAGTTTTTTCGTGGGTGCATGACATTGTGAGGGATATATACCGCAGTATTGTGGATTCCGAAGATGTCGTACATTGTAGAGGGCACGAATAGGTCATGTTGAAGTATCTTTTAAGTGCAGTGGGCACCAGGAAGGCCACTTAGTGAGTGTAGGTGGCTTGGGAACTTCCGGTCCTTGTGGGAGGACCGGCCTTTTTATGTAATTTCGAGCGGTCTCACCCCAACTTTTCAATAACGTAAACCACATCGCTACACCGAGTATTACACCCAAAACAAGTTTTTAGATAATTATTGGATACCTAAATATGACCCCAAAGCACTCATATACCAACTATATCGAAAAAACGCGGCATATCTCCCAAATTCACTTCGGTCCTTGTGGGAGGACCGGACCTTCGGGCAGTAGCCATTCACAGGCGTGGAGACCCAAACCGTAGGGTCAGCGTGAAATTCAGCAGAGGTGGCCGCCCGAGAGACTGGTGTCGGCTTGGCGGTCAATCGCGACATGCGCACAATCGAGTCTCCAGTGCCGCCACGGTCGGGGCTGGCCGATGAAGTAGGGCTGGCGGAGGAATGCCCTCCAGGAGAACCCCTCGCAGCACGAAGGCGGCTGCCGAGGGAGACGCGGTCCGTGCTCATCTCTGGAAGAACGTAGCGTGGAATGACGTCGGGTTGGGCGTGCGAATGCCGCACGAAATCCGGGAGCTGGTTCCGCTCGAGGAAGTGGACCGGTGCCGTAAAAAAACACGCGGTCGTGTGGTGAATGACGAAGCTGGCAATGCGCTCAGCTAGGTGCAAGCAGCTTGTTCCGCTGCAAGCGGCCGCTGGTTCCGCGGGATCTTAGAGCAGTGAAAATCGAAACACCCACTAAGTGGTGAACCGATAACCTGACAGGAACAGTGAAATATATATATGTAATTGACGGAGTCGGGTATATATATATATCACGGAAACCTAGAACAAAGCTGTCAAGCAGGCGCTTCGGGTTTCACAGTGCGAAGATAGTTGAATAATATACGGGAGGTGTTTTATTCCCTGATCTGAGCAGGACCGTGCCCGGCAAGACGGCACCGCGGGTCGAGGGGTGACACAGGCGGACAGGACTGCCACCCCCTTTCAGTGGGGGGGGCTAAAGTCACTGTTCCCATGAGCCTTCTCCTCAGGAGCCCGGAAAGAGTCCCAGAACATTAATCAGTCAACGTTCGCCCTATGAGGCGAACCTGAAAATGTTTTTCTAAAAAATAATACTATGATATAATATTTTCTGAAGGTTTTTCGAAGCTGGAGGAAGATAAAAGCGAAGGTAAAAGCGCGCTGTTTTTTGCAGCGTGATTTGCGCCTTCCTGTTCTGTTAAATATGCCCAAACCCTGTCTTACATATGCCTTTCCCGCAAAATTTTGCTATGATCTTCTTTCGCTAACCCGTGCCTGAGCCCAACGAGTTAATCTCCGCGGGAAAGGTACGTAAAAATAAGCCTGGTGAAGCGAGCAAAGAGCTCTGCTCTGCGCTCGCGAGGTACCAAACATCTAGTACTTCAAACGACATCTTACAACAAACGAAAATAAACAAACACCACAAACGACGCTATACGCGAAACATTCTAACGATCTTGCTTGTGTGTTTGTCAATTTCTCAAATTGAAACAGATATGGAGGCAGAAACAGATATGGAGAGCGCGCAAGGGCAAGCTTGGGATAAAGCTGCCACACTGGAAGAGATCAAACACCGCAGCGCTGAGATCAAAACGCAATTCGAAGTATGGGAAACATCTGGTTTCACGAGGATTGAAATTGGCTCCAACATCTACACTGAGTTTATGAAGGCAGTAAAAGAGGACCTGGACGAACACGAAGAAGTGAACGTACCTGTTTACTTTGGAGACTTGGCATTGCGAAATCGAGTACTTCTCTCAGCCACAATTTTCAAGGTACAAGCCTATAACCTCCTCACTCAAACCTTGAAGTGCATTGTTATGAATAAACCTGCGCAGGTAAATAATCCTGTTAAATTCTTTCTTTTCATCTTCCATTATGACTCCAGAAAGTTAGCCCTAACTGAAATTTACCCAGTGTGGAATTCACTAACTGTAACTAACGCGCATCTCGCACAGAATTGTAGTGACCTCTTCTACGTGGCGACAAGGGACGGAGAACAAGTAGTGCTTGTTGCTGGCGCGAGCGACGTCGCCAAGAAGATCCTTTCCGCCACGAATTCTGAATTGACCGTCGAGAACCTGAAGAACGTTGGAGAACAGCTGCTGGACTACGACCAGTACTCGCGTGTGTTGGAAGCTGCTGCCAACATTTTTAGAGACATCTCTTCAGGCGAGCACGACACTAGGAGTGAGCATTCGCTTCTAGTGGAGTCATTGGAGAGGCAGAAGCTAAAAGACATTGCCACTGAAGCGCCACCTGAACCTGAAGTGGAACCACCACCTGAGCCGCAGCTCCCACCGGCAGAGGATCGCACTCCACCTGAGGTAAGCTCAAATTATATGCTCACACAATTGCATTTTCACGAGTGCAAGCTTAGAATAGCGCTCCATTTCTTTGACGCATCACAGGAACTAACGGGTATGCAAGACTACGAAGAGGGTGACGAATTTGACCTCTCTACTCTCGACGAAGCAGAAGAATTTGAGAAACTCGACAAGGAGCTGCAAGAGAACGACGACTACGACACTGACGACGAAGACGGTGGTCTCAGTAACGACGACTTCCTAGCATCTGTCAAAGTCAAAAGACTGGGCGCATTGACCGCAGGACCTTTCACAGAGCGCGAGATCTCAGAAGTTAGCAGACTCCTGAAAGGGGTGCTGTTGCAAGCTAAAAAAACAGTTGCAATCTTCAGTGTGGAAAGGAAAAAATACCCAAACAGCGCTACCCCTTTCCTGCACGTGAAAGTTGCCTCAATCGAGGAAGCTAGAGTACTAGTCGAATACGCGATCGTGGTCGTAGACTCTCAAGACTTTGTCATTACACCAAAGAGCAGCAAACTAACCAGCATCACGTTAGGATTTAAGTCTCTCAGGGCGGGCAAGCAACCAAAACTGGCTCACATTCTCACTCACATCAGAGCCTCTCCCTTCTCAAAGTTCATCAAAGAAGTCACATTCCAACAGGCGTTTACAATTCACAGCAGAGTGCGTGGAGCAAAGCGGCGTTCGAGATTGATCCGTCAAATCTTTGTGCTTCTGAAAACGGGACTGGGCCGTCACCCGGAGCCTGCTAAGATTGACAAAAGAAACATACAGCACGCCCTGTACGCACTTCCATTGGAATACCACTGGTCAGGCCTAGGAACAGCTTTCATCTCAAAGTGCTCAGCCCTAATTTGCCGTGAGTGTGAAGGTAAATTCGCTAACGGTCACAGCACCAAGAACTGCCCGGCCAGGATCTACGGTTTGAAATCTCCTAACGTGAAAGTCCCCCGAACCGCAGCGGCAGCAGCAAAAGCAGTGCCAGACGAGGCTTCATTCCCACCAGGATTTGAAGAGGGCTCCGGTCAGAACACAACAGCTCAAACCGCAGCTACTTTGGCATCTCTGAGGCACGGAGGGCATCCTCCAAACTGCAGGTGCACGGCCTGCCAGAAAGGTGAAAGCATCTCCACTCTCCTCCATTGCAAAAACATCATTAACTTCTCCATTGAGCTCTGCGGTGTTGAAACTGAACCCCGTGATCGAAAGTTTTTTACATTCTCTCCCCTCACTCTCTTCCATTGCAAAAACGTCATTAACCTTTCCATTGAGCCCTGCGGACTTGCAATTCAACTTCGTGATCGAGAACTGTTCAAATCCTTTCAGGGAAAAAGAGAGCTCTCTCACAAATCAAGACATCACCAAGTCCCGGGGACCGCAAGAAGGGCTCTGGTAAAGGCAGAGCAGAACAACTCAGCGAGATTGCACAGGCCGAAGGGGCTGAATTGCAAAACAGGTTCACTGCTCTGCAAGATATGGACTTTGACACTTGAATTTCCTGACCTCCTTTGCCCCAGGCTCTCAATTCTTACCTGCACTTTAAGATTTGTACGGCATCTCACGGTGTGTGACTCAATAGAGCACAATATAATACTCAGAAAGGACTCACCTTCCTCACACTTGCTTCCTTTCCAATTCTCTTCTCTAAGTAAGAGCAGAGCATATGATAATTATGTCAAGTGTGCTTGCCTGTGCTGTCTGTCCTGTGTTTACAACTTATTTCATCAGCACTGCTTTTCTAGCCCCCTTTTCAGATTAGTAAACTTCACACATATGCTCTTTCAAATTTCCCCCCTCACCTGTTATGACAAACCCGGGAATGATATTGTCTCTAAACTGGGGCTCAATATCACAATACAACTAACAGATAACCGTAGCACTTCATGTTCCAACTTTACCTGGAAACATGAAAACTTAAGGTGGCAGTCTGATAACTTAACTCGGTGCTCAGACAACTTCAAACAGTCTGAAAATAACTATACTAGGCCCAAAGCTACCCTACCTCGTTATGCAGATAACTTAAGACGGCTCACACATAACTCAATGAAGTGCCTAGCTGACTTAATAATACAGCCTGGAGACAGCACAATATGGCTCCTAGTAACTTTATTACGATGTGCAAATAACTCGGTAAGTTTAATATCACTAACACGGCGCTCGGAAAGCAACAAGCGGTTAACTAATAACTTAAATAAACTCATATACTTTCCGAAGCGGCTTGCTGCTAACCTGAAGCGGGCTGCGGCAAACTTAGCCTGGTATTTAAACAACTTAGTACTGAATGCAATACACCGTAATAGAAATGATAAAAATATTTTACGAAAGACCCGGGGGCACGAACACATGATTCTAAGGGGAAAGGCGGCTATAAGCACCAAAATAATAGGAAACCCTAACCTCTCGAGTCGATACCTAGGGAATATGGGACGGGTAGAGGTGCGTAGGAGTAAAATTGGGCGAAAATATTTCACACAATGCTTATATATGACAATAAGGGATAGCAGGGAAAAAATAAAGGAAAACGGACAACCTTGGACCGGAAGCGAATTGCATGAGGCACAATTCGCTAAAAATCGAAATTTTGCAAAAAAGAGCCTAGAACCAAAAAATTTTAAGGAAGGGACCCGAGGGCATATACGAAACCATGTGCGAAAGAGGAATGCCCAAATAAACGATATGGTATCTGAGGGGAGGCAACAGGTGGGTGTAACGCGTAACACGGAGAGCGCAATAATGCTTAGAAGCCACGGGAATGGGGGAAGCAAGGTGCGCACTGTCAGACTGATACATAGAAGACTAAACCTTTCAAACAGATATGTAGAGGTCACTAAACAAGTTAGGAACGTAACTAGTTCCTATGCCACCAATAAATGCCGGTTTGGTAGTGTGACAAGACAGTCTGTTAGCATAATATACACCACTGATAGCTTAAGAAAACAGTCTTCAAACCGAACTCGGCAGCTCGTTAACTTAAGGCAACAATATGTCAACTTAACACACATATGTGTTAACTTAACACGGCAGCTTTACCTCAAAATACGGGCTGCTAACTTAACACAAGATATGTATCTTATAGTAAGCCCAGCACGGTCCGAAATATATTTTAAATGGAAATAAAAATAGATAAAGACATAAGCGGCAGCATAATTATGACATATTACATAATGAGACACCTCTTGAGATGTGAGGAAAATATTATTAAAACACGAGCGGAAATGCAAACAACCACTTACGGGCCCACTATCATGCTTCTTCATATAATGGCGGAACTCAGCAGAATGAAGTTGAACCCTAAAAAATATTTCCCGGGACCCAGAGTCATAATACACCTAGCCCACAAGAGACCTAAGGCTTGCAAAGGGATAAGTAAGAGCGCCTTGAAATACATGATTCGAAACCCCAAAACGGCATGGCTTTGGGAGAGAACATGGACTCAAACTGCAAAGAAACCCAAAATGAATTTACCTTCAAGAATAATGAAATATAAAACCCACCACAAGAAGGATAACGATACTAAACAATATAATATTTCGGAACCCGAGCAGCTGTTAAGCGGTGGAGCAAGCACCGAAGATAACGCAGTAGTTGAAACCACAATGGCCACGGAATCACTCCTTTCAGAAAAGGGGTGGTTAAATGCAACTCATGTTGGTGATGCAATGAAAATACGGGACCCGAGTACCATAGCCCCTATGGACCTTACAGACATGATGCTCAAGATGACAGGGGAGGACCAAAAACTCACACAACTCATTAATAGCAGACTCAAGAAATATGGCCACACACAAATAGGCGTGTGTGACAACATACATTGGCGTCTCATAATGATTCGCTCATCATCACCTGGGAAAATAGAAGCTTACATATATGATCCCTTTGGAGATAAAGCTGAAAGAGAAACCATTAATATGATTGAGGCAGCACTCAAAACCTGGTTAAAAAATTTCATAACCATTACAGAATATAATGAATTCACAACCGCCACTAGCAAGGAAACATTTCAAACAGATACATACAACTGTGGCACATGGGTAGCAAAAACCGCCTTCAGATGGGCACAATGGAACAGAGGCTTGCACCAGACCTCATTTTTCGAGTACCTAAAATTTGATTTATATATTGGGGAGTATGGCAACAAAACGATGCAAAAGGAAATACATAAATACCGATTAGAAATGAGGGAAGAAATAGGGCTGCAGGTAAAGAATACCCGCAACACATCGGAGCTCAAACACTTGGAGCACGCTGGAAATGACGCCGCAATCAGCGGCCCTAATATGACCTTACCTCCCCACCACATCCTCACACGCAGAGGTGCCACAACTAAAAAGCAGATAGAAACTCTGATAGAAACTTTCAGACTGAAATGGAAGACACACACCACTAATGAAACAATAGTTTCAGAAGCCATCGAATCGCATAGGAAATATCATCACACCTCGAACACGGATAACACCAACATTCAAATTCATCTTCTTGTGGCTAAGGACATATGGTCAACTGCAGTCCACATCATTCCAGAAAGACAAATTATTCACTGTGAGTTTGATATCCCTGACAATAAACACCAGAAAGACATTTCCACACTTTTTCCTCAAGACCTGAGGGTGCACCGCATAACCTTGAAACTGGGAGTACACCCGAATAACATGGGGGTTTTCAATTTTACACTAGCCCACAAAGTCTGTCACATCCTGCACAACACTAAATTCTTCTCAGCAGCACAATTGAACAGAGACCTACTAT
>LGRX02029742.1:0-24003 GCA_001247695.2 Cymbomonas tetramitiformis
TCGACGAAGCAGAAGAATTTGAGAAACTCGACAAGGAGCTGCAAGAGAACGACGACTACGACACTGACGACGAAGACGGTGGTCTCAGCAACGACGACTTCCTAGCATCTGTCAAAGTCAAAAGACTGGGCGCATTGACCGCAGGACCCTTCACAGAGCGCGAGATCTCAGAAGTTAGCAGACTCCTGAAAGGGGTGCTGTTGCAAGCTCAAAAAACAGTTGCAATCTTCAGTGTGGAAGGGAAAAAGTACCCAAACAGCGCTACCCCTTTCCTGCACGTGAAAGTTGCCTCAATCGAGGAAGCTAGAGTACTAGTCGAATACGCGATCGTGGTCGTAGACTCTCAAGACTTTGTCATTACACCAAAGAGCAGCAAACTAACCAGCATCACGTTAGGATTTAAGTCTCTCAGGGCGGGCAAGCAACCAAAACTGGCTCACATTCTCACTCACATCAGAGCCTCTCCCTTCTCAAAGTTCATCAAAGAAGTCACATTCCAACAGGCGTTTACAATTCACAGCAGAGTGCGTGGAGCAAAGCGGCGTTCGAGATTGATCCGTCAAATCTTTGTGCTTCTGAAAACGGGACTGGGCCGTCACCCGGAGCCTGCTAAGATTGACAAAAGAAACATACAGCACGCCCTGTACGCACTTCCATTGGAATACCACTGGTCAGGCCTAGGAACAGCTTTCATCTCAAAGTGCTCAGCCCTAATTTGCCGTGAGTGTGAAGGTAAATTCGCTAACGGTCACAGCACCAAGAACTGCCCGGCCAGGATCTACGGTTTGAAATCTCCTAACGTGAAAGTCCCCCGAACCGCAGCGGCAGCAGCAAAAGCAGTGCCAGACGAGGCTTCATTCCCACCAGGATTTGAAGAGGGCTCCGGTCAGAACACAACAGCTCAAACCGCAGCTACTTTGGCATCTCTGAGGCACGGAGGGCATCCTCCAAACTGCAGGTGCACGGCCTGCCAGAAAGGTGAAAGCATCTCCACTCTCCTCCATTGCAAAAACATCATTAACTTCTCCATTGAGCTCTGCGGTGTTGAAACTGAACCCCGTGATCGAAAGTTTTTTACATTCTCTCCCCTCACTCTCTTCCATTGCAAAAACGTCATTAACCTTTCCATTGAGCCCTGCGGACTTGCAATTCAACTTCGTGATCGAGAACTGTTCAAATCCTTTCAGGGAAAAAGAGAGCTCTCTCACAAATCAAGACATCACCAAGTCCCGGGGACCGCAAGAAGGGCTCTGGTAAAGGCAGAGCAGAACAACTCAGCGAGATTGCACAGGCCGAAGGGGCTGAATTGCAAAACAGGTTCACTGCTCTGCAAGATATGGACTTTGACACTTGAATTTCCTGACCTCCTTTGCCCCAGGCTCTCAATTCTTACCTGCACTTTAAGATTTGTACGGCATCTCACGGTGTGTGACTCAATAGAGCACAATATAATACTCAGAAAGGACTCACCTTCCTCACACTTGCTTCCTTTCCAATTCTCTTCTCTAAGTAAGAGCAGAGCATATGATAATTATGTCAAGTGTGCTTGCCTGTGCTGTCTGTCCTGTGCTTACAACTTATTTCATCAGCACTGCTTTTCTAGCCCCCTTTTCAGATTAGTAAACTTCACACATATGCTCTTTCAAATTTCCCCCCTCACCTGTTATGACAAACCCGGGAATGATATTGTCTCTAAACTGGGGCTCAATATCACAATACAACTAACAGATAACCGTAGCACTTCATGTTCCAACTTTACCTGGAAACATGAAAACTTAAGGTGGCAGTCTGATAACTTAACTCGGTGCTCAGACAACTTCAAACAGTCTGAAAATAACTATACTAGGCCCAAAGCTACCCTACCTCGTTATGCAGATAACTTAAGACGGCTCACACATAACTCAATGAAGTGCCTAGCTGACTTAATAATACAGCCTGGAGACAGCACAATATGGCTCCTAGTAACTTTATTACGATGTGCAAATAACTCGGTAAGTTTAATATCACTAACACGGCGCTCGGAAAGCAACAAGCGGTTAACTAATAACTTAAATAAACTCATATACTTTCCGAAGCGGCTTGCTGCTAACCTGAAGCGGGCTGCGGCAAACTTAGCCTGGTATTTAAACAACTTAGTACTGAATGCAATACACCGTAATAGAAATGATAAAAATATTTTACGAAAGACCCGGGGGCACGAACACATGATTCTAAGGGGAAAGGCGGCTATAAGCACCAAAATAATAGGAAACCCTAACCTCTCGAGTCGATACCTAGGGAATATGGGACGGGTAGAGGTGCGTAGGAGTAAAATTGGGCGAAAATATTTCACACAATGCTTATATATGACAATAAGGGATAGCAGGGAAAAAATAAAGGAAAACGGACAACCTTGGACCGGAAGCGAATTGCATGAGGCACAATTCGCTAAAAATCGAAATTTTGCAAAAAAGAGCCTAGAACCAAAAAATTTTAAGGAAGGGACCCGAGGGCATATACGAAACCATGTGCGAAAGAGGAATGCCCAAATAAACGATATGGTATCTGAGGGGAGGCAACAGGTGGGTGTAACGCGTAACACGGAGAGCGCAATAATGCTTAGAAGCCACGGGAATGGGGGAAGCAAGGTGCGCACTGTCAGACTGATACATAGAAGACTAAACCTTTCAAACAGATATGTAGAGGTCACTAAACAAGTTAGGAACGTAACTAGTTCCTATGCCACCAATAAATGCCGGTTTGGTAGTGTGACAAGACAGTCTGTTAGCATAATATACACCACTGATAGCTTAAGAAAACAGTCTTCAAACCGAACTCGGCAGCTCGTTAACTTAAGGCAACAATATGTCAACTTAACACACATATGTGTTAACTTAACACGGCAGCTTTACCTCAAAATACGGGCTGCTAACTTAACACAAGATATGTATCTTATAGTAAGCCCAGCACGGTCCGAAATATATTTTAAATGGAAATAAAAATAGATAAAGACATAAGCGGCAGCATAATTATGACATATTACATAATGAGACACCTCTTGAGATGTGAGGAAAATATTATTAAAACACGAGCGGAAATGCAAACAACCACTTACGGGCCCACTATCATGCTTCTTCATATAATGGCGGAACTCAGCAGAATGAAGTTGAACCCTAAAAAATATTTCCCGGGACCCAGAGTCATAATACACCTAGCCCACAAGAGACCTAAGGCTTGCAAAGGGATAAGTAAGAGCGCCTTGAAATACATGATTCGAAACCCCAAAACGGCATGGCTTTGGGAGAGAACATGGACTCAAACTGCAAAGAAACCCAAAATGAATTTACCTTCAAGAATAATGAAATATAAAACCCACCACAAGAAGGATAACGATACTAAACAATATAATATTTCGGAACCCGAGCAGCTGTTAAGCGGTGGAGCAAGCACCGAAGATAACGCAGTAGTTGAAACCACAATGGCCACGGAATCACTCCTTTCAGAAAAGGGGTGGTTAAATGCAACTCATGTTGGTGATGCAATGAAAATACGGGACCCGAGTACCATAGCCCCTATGGACCTTACAGACATGATGCTCAAGATGACAGGGGAGGACCAAAAACTCACACAACTCATTAATAGCAGACTCAAGAAATATGGCCACACACAAATAGGCGTGTGTGACAACATACATTGGCGTCTCATAATGATTCGCTCATCATCACCTGGGAAAATAGAAGCTTACATATATGATCCCTTTGGAGATAAAGCTGAAAGAGAAACCATTAATATGATTGAGGCAGCACTCAAAACCTGGTTAAAAAATTTCATAACCATTACAGAATATAATGAATTCACAACCGCCACTAGCAAGGAAACATTTCAAACAGATACATACAACTGTGGCACATGGGTAGCAAAAACCGCCTTCAGATGGGCACAATGGAACAGAGGCTTGCACCAGACCTCATTTTTCGAGTACCTAAAATTTGATTTATATATTGGGGAGTATGGCAACAAAACGATGCAAAAGGAAATACATAAATACCGATTAGAAATGAGGGAAGAAATAGGGCTGCAGGTAAAGAATACCCGCAACACATCGGAGCTCAAACACTTGGAGCACGCTGGAAATGACGCCGCAATCAGCGGCCCTAATATGACCTTACCTCCCCACCACATCCTCACACGCAGAGGTGCCACAACTAAAAAGCAGATAGAAACTCTGATAGAAACTTTCAGACTGAAATGGAAGACACACACCACTAATGAAACAATAGTTTCAGAAGCCATCGAATCGCATAGGAAATATCATCACACCTCGAACACGGATAACACCAACATTCAAATTCATCTTCTTGTGGCTAAGGACATATGGTCAACTGCAGTCCACATCATTCCAGAAAGACAAATTATTCACTGTGAGTTTGATATCCCTGACAATAAACACCAGAAAGACATTTCCACACTTTTTCCTCAAGACCTGAGGGTGCACCGCATAACCTTGAAACTGGGAGTACACCCGAATAACATGGGGGTTTTCAATTTTACACTAGCCCACAAAGTCTGTCACATCCTGCACAACACTAAATTCTTCTCAGCAGCACAATTGAACAGAGACCTACTATACGAACTTGAAAACCTAAACATTAGAATTCTACCACAAACGGGCAGAGAAGCCAGGATAATCAAACACGAAAATAACAAAGCCATTTCGACCATACGACAATCACTGAGAACTCACCTTCCGAAAATTGATGCACATCCAACAAAGCCAAATTCTGAGCACAAAGACTGTAAATCCATTCACACTGCTTATAATCACCTCACCTCAGGCAAAGGAAGGCCTTTCTGTGAACCCCGCACATATGGATACCGCAGGAAACACTCTCATAAACAAAAGAGAATAATCCGTAAAACCAAATGCACAAACAAAATCTTTGATATAGAGAACATTTATGACGCAGATGGCAGATGCATACTACAAAAAGCAAAACACAAAAACGCCATGAGACAGTCAGAAGAAATAGACCGACTCACTAAACTACAACTAGCACAACACTCTAACAATTTGATTATAATGGGTATGAATATGAGAGGCCTCCGACACCACAAAGAAGATAAAGACAGTTTAATCAAGTTAGAAACAATCTGCAATCTTTTAATCGACGGACGGGCTGATATAATATGTATATCAGAAACCAAGGTAAATACTGAAAACCTTGCATTAATCAAAACCCTAATGACACAAAAAGGAATCCAATTTCGCACGTCTCATGTAAATGAGAGAGCTTCCATTGGTTCCATGATCCTATGGAATCCGAAGAGTTTGCCACTATCCACCTCGGTCACCACAATCGATGGAGATGCAAAGAGAGCAGTAATGACCAAATTTTCAGGAAATAATGGTTTTGAGCTCTACATAGCCAGCGGTTATATGAATGATGCTACACTAGTAGAGGAACAAGTGGAATTATATGACACACTTACTGACTGGGCAGGTAGGGCAGGGAATAATCCACAAAAGGCCTACGTAGAGATAGGTGACAAAAACTGCACCATTACCCCAAATCAGCGGGTGTCAGGTGGAAATTACATGTCGTATCAAGAACATGTCGAAAAGAATAAGCATCTTTTAACCTATTTCAACAATGACAGATGCTCACTCAATGAACTGATAATGGACCGAAATCCAAACACGGAAATTTTCACACATGTCATATCCAAAAACTCAAAAGCAAAACTCACCCATATCATGGCCAACACAGCTATGGCAGAAATGACCGTTAAAACAGGATGGACGGAGGAAAACCCTTATATCATCTCCGACCACGGGATAGTATGGGCTGAATTTAAGCTCCCTAAAATCGACACCAAATCGCAGATTTCCACCGATACAACTTTGCCAACACCTAGATTTAATGGTGCCAAGGAAACCACACATGATGAGTACCCAGGGTACCCAATTAGAATGACAAACAAAAATAAGGGTACAAAAAGGAAAATAAACAGGAAAGATATTGTAGGACTTCTCGAAGCAAACGGATACAGCACAAACGAACTTGTGCACGCGTGCATCAATAAAAACAAAGCTAGAACCGCTATCAGCACCATTAAGGGTGACACCACTGATCTTGATCTTAAACGGGATAATATCGACGGCAGCCCCATTACAGTGAGTAAGCTCATAGCTAAAAATAAAGAGGCAGACAATATAGAACAATGTCTAAAATGGCACAACAAACCCAAGGAATGGTGGATTCACCTTAATAGCCCATGGCATGCAGCTCACCTACTCTCTAGAGGAAAGGGGATGCCGGAAGGTGGTCTCAACTTAGGCCATAACGACAAAGATAACATCTGGCATATAGGTTCGCCTCACCTTTTAAATAAGAAAGATGTTAATGCCTATCTCAAACGACACCTGTCATTCAGCTCACTGGAAGTTAAGAAAATCACGAAATCCAACACAGATGAGCACATGACCAGCTGGAATATTCTCCTACAACCCCATATGCCTGCTAAATTCTGGAACCTGTACGGATCTGAGATGCATTCGGAAAAAATAGATTGCACCGCCCATTTATTCCAATACGCTACAGGCTGGGTGTCTTACACTGAAAGACTACATAACACACTCGAAATGGAAAATGGATCGGAAGCAACTAGAAACGGCGGCACTGGCCTCAAGGAAATGCACCCTGACGCGACATGGGATACCCTGCACAAATTGGCACATCAGGCGGCAAGTGACGCCTTTGGCACCAAGAATCTGAACATAGCTGGGAGGTCTGAAAAACCATCAGCAGTATCTAACTACATATACAAATGGCTAAACACAGTACGCCGCATCATCAAATATTTGGACACGAGAACTCATGCAAGCAACATTCCTAAGCAAGCCAAAAAGGCTGCCCGCACGCTACCTTTTGCCTCGCTCAAACCCAAACACAATGAAACGGCAGCCACATGGGGATCACGTCTGCATGAAAATTATGTAATAATCAGAAATGCTTTTCAGAAAAGCAGAGACACTGACATTGAACGACGCAATCTCCGAGAAAAGGAAGCCTTGCAGCATCTTTTCTCAACTAACCTTTCGAGGTTTCTAGACACAGTCATGGGAAAGATGAAACCTACTGAAAAAGGTGCAGCCGCTACCCCAGGTAGTGATGGAAAGATACCCGAGACAAAGACAGAAAGACTAAACACAACACTAGATGAATACAAAAATAAAAAACTATTTTCTACTAACCCGAATGAGCCAGATGAACTCCCACAGTGGCTCACTGACATTTTAAAGGACAGCCCCAAAATCCCCGATACGGCCGCTGCTAGATTACTGACAGAAATCACGCACAAAGAACTCCAACAAGCATACTCGGACTGTGGTATCTCCACAGCACCAGGACCCTCAGGAATGAGATACTCGCAGTGGATCAAGGGCCCAGAAAATTTTCAAGAGGTTACTGTCTCACTTTTTAACCACATCCTTATAACTGGGAAATTTCCAAAGAGTGCAAAATCTGGAGTCATCCTTCCAATCCCTAAAAATCCCTCTGCACCATGTACAATAGATAACTCTAGACCCCTCACAATGTTGGAAACGGGTCTTAAACTATTTAACACAATAATTGCTAACCGTCTCAAAACAATTCTTAACACTCACCCCATTCTCTTTCCCATTCAAGATGCGTTTCTTCCGAATAAAAACATAGATGACTCACTTCAAATTCTGAATGAAGTAATTTCGGATGCCAATAGATACGACAAAGACCTTCACGTAGTTTACCTGGACCTCAAACAAGCATTTGACAGAGCTGAATTCTGGATGAGCAATTTAGCGCCGAGAAAGCTGGGACTCCCATCACAAATAATCAACATCATCTCAGACATTACCAATGATGCTTCTAGAATGGTACTCACTGAAGAAGGCCTCACGGATGAATGGTCCCTAGAATGTGGAGTCCCTCAGGGAGAAGTTTTGAGCCCACTAGGTTTGTAGCCATTATGGACATTCTGGCAATTTGGTTAGCAAAAAGAGCAAACGGTGTAAACCCGACAGGATCCACATATGGATATGAACTCAACTCGGAACGCCATAGACCAGACAAACCAGGAAATAATGTTATTCCTCCCTCCCAAAACCTATTAGAAAAGGACACCACTTTAAATATCTTTGCACGGTTCTTTTGTGATGACATCATTCTCGTGGGGAAAACTAAAGACGAAGTTCAAGACATGCTAGGTGTAGTTAATGAATTTATGAGCTTCATTGGTATTCCCATCAATGTTAAGAAATCCAAATACTCTTACAGAAAGCGTATTAAACCTCAGGGCAAAACAGTAACGCGATATGACCTGTCCGATGATTTACTCATCTCAGGGGGTCACCTGGAGCCCAATACAAATGACCCAAGTCCTTCCATTGATTCGAAATGGATACCCCCTGAGTCACCAGAATTCCTCGATTTCTCCAACAGCAAAGAGGTAAACAGATATCTCGGAGTATGGTTTGCACTAAATGGGGAATGGGACAAACAGGCGGAAATCCTTATCGACAGACTTAAATCTACTCTCACATCCATCCAACTGCAACACATGACTCTACACCAGCTAAGATATGTTATAAATGCGGTTGTAGTTCCGAGGATGGCATACCCCCTTAAAGTTACCTCAGCAATTGCCAACTCCTCAAAGAATGTCGCAATTGAATTAGACAAAATGATAGCTTCGTTTATAATTAAATATCTGGGCTGCCCAGTTGACACCAATCACCAAATAATCTGGACAGCAGTCTGCCAAGGCGGGTACGGTATTGATAGTGTCTTTGATGTTGTAACCGCGTCGTGTATCACCGAAACTATGAACACCCTGTGTTCTGCGGATGAACACGAATATTGGCAACACAACCACACGGACCGTATCACTGATCCCCACCTCATCTCACTATACCGTAGAAATAGCAATCTATGGCTTAAAATAATAATTCAAAACATGAACAACGAAATTGGTAAAAATGTTATATCGGGTTTCCCCTTATCGCACTATGCAACCTACAGCCATACTAAAGACAAACGTTTTAACTGGTTTAGGCGTACAGGTCACATTATGGCAAAACTTTGATACGCTATTGACTCTAAAAATTACCCTGAAAATGAAGCGGGTGAAAATACATTAATCACCACCCTTCCCAGACAACTCTACATGTCGAGGAATGTTACCTCCGCAATACAAAAATACAACCTCAAGCACACAGGTTCCTTTCTAACTCCTTGCGGTGGAATGTTAAAAAACTGGCAAGAAAGTAAATGTTTTTTCAGGCTGAATGGCAGTAGACCCCCTGGATGGCTAACCGAAATCGAAAAGGAAATGCTTCAAAACCCTGTAGATTTGGACCCACAGGCTAGATATGTCAAGAAACAATATAGAGACAACATAGTACCCCCGACACGGGTGAATTTCATTGGAAAGGAAATGGTGACCGAAATTCCATCTCTCTTATTCACATTACCAATATTGACTTAGAGGCCATGTCAATACAATATACAGAATACAGTAACAATGCCATAAACCCTAATGTCTTTGTCAGAATCAAAGGTACCAATAGTCTTCAATACGACTTTGAATATAGCATCACCAATGACGGTTGCATCCTAATTCCAGCAGGTTCTATTTTTGAATATAATGACCATATGGACCCGCCCTCTTCTGTCCTTGCTACAGTTAGTGATATCAACTCACACTATGATTACATCTCAGACAGACAGTATGAAACCATTATTGCCAGAATGAAAAACAAAACCGCGGAGGAAGAAAGTGAATACAGCTGCCCCAGCGACTCGGAAGAAGAATCCACCTCCAACGCCGAAAAGAGCAAACAAATGGAAGACTATGATATGGCAAGCGATGGTTCCCTTTTTGCTGGAAAGAAAACAGCATGCAGTGGGGCAGCATATGCTATAAAAAACTTTGACAACGGGATGCCACTTGTACGGAAGATGAATATCCCCCCTCAAGAACTTTCTCCGCACAGGGGCTCCTTATCAAGGAGGATATCCAAAACCCGAGTAGCACATCTGCTGAAATTGCGGGACTGCGATTTCTACTCACAGAACAAAAAGAGAAACTCCTCAAATCTATTACTCCAATGGTACATGCCATTGACTCCATGGCAGCAATATCTGCGGTAACAAAGGATGGCAAGTCCATGAGTGCTCGGGACAAACTACGTGAAGCTAATCGCAGAGATGTGCAGGCTGTTCGCCTACTGCTAGAAGAACTTGGCTTCTACAGTGAAGGAGACCACAGTAAAATCATCCTTAAATGGATCAGGGGTCACAATAATGACAAAGTCCACGACAGAGTGGACCGTACTGCTAAAAGAGCCTCATTCAGAGGGGGCTGTTTTGACATTTCCCGCTACGACCCTGCCGAGGAACTACCCTTCTCATTATTCTTTTTTGAGGTCCCTATTTTAGGCGATATACGTAGTCACATCAAAAGAATTCAACGACTCTCACACTATCATAATTGGAGAACCCTACAGTCCCAAGGGAAGCATCTGAGAATGCTCAACGAGAATAACACCGCCCCCACCAAAGATATTTCCAAAATGACGCCTAAAGCTTTCACCGCTTCCAGAAGTAGAGAACTCCTGGGTCTTCAAGCCTCTCCTGCACGCTTATTTAAACTGGGGAAAATCGGGTCCGAAAACTGCCCATACTGCCAACAGAATACAAAATGCACCTTCGAACACATCCAACTTGAATGCCCAGGACATAATGATAGTTTATATAATCTTAGAACAACCCAAGATATCGAACTAAGGAAAATCATCGCTGAAGAAATCTCAGAAAAGCCTAAACTACTAAACCCTCGAAAGGGTACCACATACATCAGAACACAACCATCGAAACTTTTTCCACTTGCTGACCTAAGACAGGAAATGAATGAGGAATTATACTTACACGCTCTCCCGGAAGCTAGCATGTACCGTCCATCAAGTTCAAAAAAGAATACCATTGCTGTGACTGCAAAGCCCGAAGTGGACCATGTTACGGGAACAATTAAATATCCCGAACTCCAATATGTCCAAAAGAAAGAGTTTTGGAAACTTTTGGCTTGGCACCGCCTTTCCAACAAAGCAGTCCCATGCTCACTTGCGGAGTACTCGAATAGGGCACACGATATCCATGAAGCCCTCAATGCATGTAAGTTTGAATCGGGAGCCCCTAAAAACTGCTATGCAATAAGAAGAAGCCTCTTAGATATTTTGGTGGATGACAGAAACCTTGACAAAAACGGCTGTGAACTTTTCTCCAACCCACTAAATGCCCACCCTAGAATTTACTCGAGAAGATGCATACCCACCACTAGAATGAAAAAAAGCCCTCAGGCCCTTCTGTTATCATGGGAAAATCGGTTTTGATGGCCTCGCTTGGGATGCCTACGTGGACCCGTTAACAGGCATTGGCAGAATAGTTTACGGAAATCCCCCCTTTGATGGAAAGGATAAGGGCAAATCTTCGGCGGTTATGACTACCTTGGAAATGGGACATAAAGCGGCCAACACTGTACCCGGATTTTCACGAACATGGATTCTTCCACTGTCTCCCAAAAACCAAAAAAGATGGTTTGATAAAGGATTTAAACTTGTTTTCAGATTCCCGCATAACACTATTCCATTTATCCCACATGGTTATTGGACGGGTGATGACCCCTACGTTCTCCCAGGTGGCGGATGCTATAAGGATGATTTCTCGGATGTCGTTATCATAGCTATAGACAGTGCACCCAGCGATACTCAACCAGCCTTTGACTGGAGGCCTACACAGAAAAAGATTGCTAGATGGTTCCTCAATGTCCTCCCTAAGTCCAGAGTCACGGAGAGGAGACTAGAATACACTGGAGTTAGCCCTGATATTTGGAATGAAGTTCTGAACGAAAGGGACAACGTACTCCCTTCTTCGTTGTGCCCATGGCCCACCCAAGACCCCCCCTATCATCAGAATGGTGCTGAGCATTATTATGGCGGTCACCATGACACGACAATCACCAACGTAGCTTCTAAGCCCTTCATTAGCACCGTGAAATGGCCCAAAGCACTTACACTCATGGGGTACCTCCCTCCTCTTTTCGGTACTGTCCTCAACACGATAGGTGTTCCCCGTGGCAAGATTAAACCTCTCCTTAAAAAACTTTCAAGAATCTGTAGGCAACACACCAGAAATAGGCGAGACTTGTTTCTGTTAAACACCCCCACCACCTTAAACACTGCCCCGCATACAGTTGACATCTCGAGCAGTGAGACCATGACAGAAACAGAAGCTGTGCAGCAATCAAACGACTTTCTTCAAACTCTTTTGCAGTAATTTTCAAAAGTCTTGCAATATAAGGTGGTTCCCCGTCCCCTAGGGGAGGGGCCCTCCCCCCCCTCCCTCCCCCACCACCCCCTCTGCCCACCCCCGACCCCCTTCCCTCAACGTCTCCAAATACCCCCTTAATTCTTCGACTTCCTTCCCCACCGCTCAGATTCAGCCACCCCTCCACTCACCCGGCCATGGCTGCTTCTCCACCTTCTAGAGTTTTTTGCTTAGCACCTTGCTTTTTCTCTAGATGTCACCCTGCTGAAAAGTGGGTTGAGCCCCTTTGTGGGCGCGCTATAGTAGAGGGAGTAGCCCCTAGTGTTTTCACTAGCCTGCTTTGCAGGGTTACCGCACTCTCAGGACTTTGTCCCTTCTGCTAGCGTAAATGTTTTATTATTATTATTATTGAGCCCGCCTGCGACGCGCCGTTCCGCTCAGCCAGTGCGACGTCATCGCCAGACACTGATTTAATCAGTCACCCCCTCGCCGAGGACGGTTCGCATGACGATTTCCGCCCTTCAGCCGAGGACACCCGCACCCCCTGGAGCGAGACTGGACTTCACTCACCACTTCTGGCGAGTCAATAATACAAAAAGAGCTCTCCGTCCTAATTGTAATAAGAATCACTTCCGGGCCTTTCAAAGGCCAAAGCCTTTCTTCGCTTTCGTCGACTCTCACTTTAAGTCTTAGTCCCGCGAATTTAAAGCTGTACTGCACATTTTAGAATTTTTTGAAGTGTTAAGGAGTATTTTACAGGCTAGAGTTTTTGGTGTCGACGAGCCGGCTATCCACCGTAAATTGTCTGGAAAGGGAAAGATCAATCCTCTACTTCAGAAGCATGCCACCAACCTTCGAGCAGCTTGAAGCAATTAAACGTCGCATTAAAGATGCGTTCGCGCTTTTCGAGCTGGAGGTGAGAGTTGTCATGAGATATCAGCAAGGGTTGAAGCTTTGTTCATCCTTCGCGGTCGATTACTTATACATCAACTTTCTTTTTGCAGACGAAAGACAAGAAAGGAATGGTTGATGAGAGGGAGATACCGACCATAATCCGCTCTCTTGGAATCAACCCGGCACAGGTGCTGCGCATGCTTTGCAATTTATGGTTATCCTTGCGAAAAAACTATCTCGAACGCAGCTTATTTCACCTTGTGAGCAAGAGAGAAGCGTTAATAGCTCACTCATTCATTTTCCCGAACACTTTAAATAGTCCTGCAGCTGCCAAGTCTTCCTGGATGTAGAAAACTCATGTTCCCAGCTGGTGCGCAGGATCAATTGAGAGACCTAATTACAGAAATTAGAGGGGAAGATAACACTACTGGTAAGTGTACGGTGATGGAAGTCCTTACGAACAGTGCGTTGGCTAAAACAGAAACTGGAACTCGGACGAAATTGTACCTTGCTTTTTGCTGAGAGACACGCCTATTGGACAGTTAGGGCCATGCTTGGCATCTGCATTGGGCTACCTCATTCCCAAAACTCTCGCGGAGCTGCCGCGTTCAACGCTGCTACTTCGCAGCATGAACTGACAGTCGGATGCTGCACGTGTAAATAGGTTGCGTGGAGCACGAACGCTTTGAAAGGACAATGATAAAGGTGCTCACAGAGCAGGCAAACGAATACAAACGAGATAACGAAGAAAAGATTCTCCGAGCCTTTAGAGCCTTTGACCCCGAGGTTTGTACCTGCACACTGTAACGCGTTGAACGCGCACTTCTCACTGTTCAAGATGCAACCACATCTCTGGATTTCAATACTGGGCTGAACTAGTCACAGCTTGTTTGCACGACTGGCCATCCGCTGCTCTTCAAGTGCTAGGTTGCAACGAATGATAGTGACCTTTGACATCGCCATCATCCCCAAAAGATGTATGGCTTCGACGGCTTTACAGGCTGTCTCATTTGGGCGTGCCTTTACTGTCTGTAGGATAGCAATCCCCCGCAGGGCGAATTATGGCATAGAAGGAAATGCCCACCTGCATCAGCGGACTCTGTCGGTGGCACGGCTCGCTGCTATTCGGCAACTTGGAATAATACACGAATTCTGCAGCGCTTCCAGTTGCTGTCGGCAACACCCTGACTTCACGTGCGACCGTGATGCAGAATAAAGGATACATAGAAGGCGATTACCTGAAGAACTTGCTCATGACGCGCGGGGACTCTTTCCGGCCGGAGGAAGTGACCGAGCTCCTGGTATGACTTCCTCTTCGCCGTACCCCAGCCCTGCCACTCGTATGTGACCGCCGACGCGCTGTGCCCCCGTCTTACCAGTCGTGCATAAATCTCTCAGCGCTGAACCCTGGCCCTGCAAAATCGTCGCTTAGGTAGAGCTTGGTGTGCGTCAGGGTACGTGCACGTCGCTCACTCGGCTAACATCTTTATTTGTGCTTATTTGAGCTCGGTGACGTCACACAGCCACGGGTGCACGTTTCTCAGTAAAGTGATGGGATGCAATGTAGTGTGAGAGATGTGCTGCCATCCATCCATCCCTCGGCGCATGATCTTGTCAGCTTCAGAAGACTCACTTGCAGTTTTCTTTGCGTACCCTTCGAGGAAACTTCCGAAAGTGTGTCACGTTGCGTTTGCACCCGGTGAAGGGAGGCTTTGCGGTTCCGAAGCAACCTCCCAGCGAAGTCGAGGTGGGAAACCCATTTTGTGGAGTGTGGATGTGCCAGCAACCGGTGGAGGGTCGGTCATCGGTGGTTGTGAAAATCCACATTTGCAGGCGCAGAGGTAGCTTTTGCTGAAGACAGGTGTGGCTCTTTGTGGTGGTTGCGAGGGGCCCACGCCGCAGGGTGTGGCACTCGACGAGCAATCTGGCAACATTCACTATGAGGATTATGCTGAGCTGCTGGCAAATGACGGTCGCACGGACCTGTAATATGCCACGGTGGACTCAACTACTGGAGCTGAATTTTCCCCACTTTGCATCGTTCTTCTATTTCAAAATTGTTTCATCGTTATGGTGCTTCAGGATAGGTTCGCGTTGCTTACGATGAATGCGAGCTCGGTCTGCAGCAGCTGGCTCTAGCGCCCTGGAGCTTGCCTCCCACGACTCAAAGCCTTTTAAAAACACTTGAGTTTCAGACGACACTTCGTTCCTCCTTTGAGGTTTGGATTCAATATGGCGAAGCCACCTGCCGGCTGATGGCTAGGTGGTGAACCTTTCCAACTGCGGAAGATATTGGATGCTCCACAAAGTGATGTTGCTCTGCGATGTGAAAAGTATTTGAAGACGAAATATGTGCTGTGATAATCCAGCTTGCTGCTTCTCGAGACCCTTGAGAACAACCTGAGAATTATATGATATGTATGGAACTTTACACTCTAATATAAGTTTTTTCTCAATCTCGCTCGATCATTGCATCTTTGGGGATAAACCTAAATAGCAATGGGTATCTGGCTTATATTGTGAGCCTTACTTTTGCCGGAGGGAGTTGAAAGTATACGCAATTAGAAAACGATCCTATGTCCTGTTTTTAGTCTTTAAGAAGCCGGCGAAGTTCGCCCATAGTCTAGTCATAGTCATCAGTTCACTGCATGTCACCTTCACCCGATAACCCGAGGGTTCCTGACATGAACCCTTTTGCATCGCCATGCAACGGAACTTGGGATGTGAGTGTGCATTGTTGACATGCTATCATACTCAACTTACAGATGTACCACAAGCATATCGATTTCATACCTTTCTAACTACTGTAGTTCGAAGGAAGAGATGGTGTCCTAAAGAAATCTTGGATAGTGGTATTATCCTGTATCTGTGCGTCGTTATAGTGCAGGTCTAGACACTTTGAATCAGATCGAAGTACCACCTGAAGAACTTTTTTGTACGTTGATACCGTGTCCTCCTTTATATGCCATCATGTAACATTAGTTTACTCAGTGGGCTTCGATGTGGATTTGCGAACTACTGTATAATTATTGTCCAGTAATACAGCTGTTGGATTCCAAACTCCTAGATAGATACTTGGATGATCTCAGCATGTATTGCAAGCTAATCGAGTGGATTAATGATTGTTTGTTCTTCCAAATTTACTAACACCCACAGGGGTGGCTGTAATCTGTAACTAATTCAAACTGGCTAAGAGAGTTTGTTCAGCTCTCTGTAAAGTGATCGTTGTGCCGATTCGAACTCCCTCGGATTCGGTTGACACATGACAGTCACTTCATTGGAGGGTAGGACCGGGATCAATTTGCTCAAACGTATATCGGGCGTAGTTTTTTTTATTATCTTTTTATAGATTGCACGCTCAGTATATGACGTTGTATCGCGTCGAGCTTCTGTATGATGTGCTCGATCAAAGCCGTGTGCCCATGTACTTTGTCCCACGCGAAAGCGAAGACGGTGTTTTTTGGGGATCTTAAGAGCGTTTCAAGAAAGTGCGTGTCGTAATCTGTAAGATCGGCGGTCACAAGCGCGATCACCTTAGGGACGAAGCGCCTATTTAGCACGAGGTCCACAAGAAACTCGCGACCGTCCATTACAGGCATATTACGGTTGTTGTAGCACGCCATCCTCGGCGAAAAGCACGGAATACTTGGTCGGCACCGGCCCGTTTTGATCTAGTTTCGTTTGCTCACGTTGGAGAATAATGGCATTGTGCCCGGAGGCACAGCGTGAGCCGATATGTCTATGCGTCCGTATGTGTGTCATCGGGGGTAATCTGGGATTGGCACGATGACAGTGAGATTGGGCTTGAAACCACGATGAGAATGAATACCAGATGTCCGGGGTATGACAGTATGACACTATGACACTATGACAGTATGACAGTATGACACTATAGTAGTATGACAGTACTGTGGGGGGTGTCATCGTGGATCTCAGTCAGACCCTAGAAGAATGGTCAGATTCGCATCGGGGTTGAAAAGACAATGAAATCGAATATCAGATATTAAGGTTATGACAGTATGACAGTATGACGCTATGACAGTATGACAGTATGACAGTACAGTAGTATGACAGTACTGTGGGGCAGTCATCGTGTCAGCCTGTTGGCATAACATCCGAATCGAGAATGACGAATCGGAATTAGAAATGAGATCGGATCGGGAACTGAACGTTGAGCCGAAGTGTGACATCGGCTCTCGAGTGGTTGACCCCGCAACCTGAGTGACGAGTGAATAAGTAGAGCACTTGAGAAGTGTTTAGCCTTCAGAACTCGGAACCGAATTATCGTTTGTACCTCAATCTGGCCCTGATCCAGTATATTATAAAAATCCGAATTGTGTACCTTTGCACGTTCAATCAAAAACATATCTCCGAGCATCTGTCGTCGTGCCCCCGGCACATTTGGTATCAGCGTGCTGCGATTTCGCCTCTGCGCAACTCGCCCACGGGCCTTTTGTAACTTCCGTTGTAATACAGGGGGAGAGCTGCACTTCCGGCTATCTGGGCGCAATTTTTGCCTCCGTAAGTACATTTTTTTTCGTAATCAACGGCCGTATCCTTTGGAAAACATCTCCAAAACTTCATATTTTCGCCCCTTAACACTGGGGGCCCAACCAGGCTCAGAAAAGTCAGCATTCGTTTTCCGATCTTAACTTCCAAGTCTGCCCCAGGCTACAAACAACCGTCAGGGAGCACCCTAAAGGGTTTCCCCGGTTTATAGTAGCCAGGAAAACCCCATAGCTCACTTTCTAGAGCCTTAAAAAGGCGAAAAACAGCCAAAAACAGCCCAAAATAGCCGTTTTAGCCCCTTTTCAGCCTACCCCCAAACCTTCCACAGTAGCCCCCACCACCAAAAACTCCTTCCCCAGACCCCATAGGACACCCTAGAACCCCCCAATACCGCCCTCACGGCCACCAGCAGCTGGGAAAACCCCTCAAAGTAGCGCTTTTAGTGGCTTCTGGACAGTTTCTGGACAGTTTCTGGACACCTCTGGTTTACCCTCTGGCTGGAATATTTTGGGAGTGTACGAAGTCCGGCTACCTTCTGGGACCTTGCTGAGCTTTCTGGGACCTTGCTGAGCTTTCTGGGTGCAGTTCCTTGACCCCTGCCTGCATACATAGGCACTTGAAATCTGTGTCGCGGAGCCCTGGCGAAAATTTGAGTTCGCCGGTGCATGGCAGTACCCCCTTCGCCAGAAGAATACAGAAGAGCGTGGTGGAAACAAGGACCCATCAAGTGGGTATTCCCTCCAGCCCCCACCTACCCACCAGCAGGCGCCTTCTGGCAGAGCGGTCCTTGGAGCGGTCCTCCTTCCCCCTCTTCCTCTGACGACGAGGAGGAGAACTGAGCGCCTGGATACAGTCACGCTGGCTATCCCACCAAGATACCACAACTGGGTGTGGGTTCAGATTGGAAACCTTCTCTTCCGCTACCCGAACTCCCAAGACCTGACAGTCTTCCCCGCACTCCCTGGCTCGTATCCAGTGCAAGGAATCGAAGAGTGGCCTTGGGTCCCCCCATCACCACCTGGAAGCCCCGCCCCTTCGCCTCCAGCGAGCGACATCGAAGAGGACGAAACTAATTAAATAAAAAAGGCGAGCACTCACCACTCTGCTCACCTGTGGCTATTGCCACACCCAGTCCTTGATCTCAACCAGCTCAGCAATCAGGATGTCACAGCAGACATCAGAGGCATTTCCCAGCATCGATGAGTGTCAGCGCAGAGCAGCTACACCACACTCTGTTCTCTCCCATAACCTTCCCATCGCCCACCACATATGCTTCCGCTCACCCCATTCCACACCCAGGCACCACCATGCCCTACACAGCGGTGCCCCGCCCTTATACTATGCCGGATGGCACCCCCGCACAGGCCGTATGGAACGGCGTCAATTGGGTATTGCCCCAATCAGCGCCCCTCGCTGGGGGAGTATCACCAGTGCCGTTCACACTGGGAACCCATCACCCCGTGGGCGCATATCCCACACCGTTCCAACAACAGCTACAGCAGCAGCAGCAGTGGCTCGCGTACCAGCAGCAGCAACAGCAGTGGCTTCAACAGCAGCCACTGGAACCGATGCAGCAGCAGTTACAGCAGCAGCAGTTACAGCAGCAGCAGTTACAGCAGCAGCAGCTACAGCAGCAACAGCAGCAGCAGCAGCAGCAGCAACAGCAACCGCAGCCGCCACAACTGCCGCAACATCGACCACAGCAGCCCTATCAGCCGGCACCAGCCACCTCCGCGCTTCATGACTCAGGCGCGGATCCCTCATCGCTGCAGCACTTCATCAGCATCGGCGCCGCGGCCCTGCCGGACCCTCTGCAGGTACCCCTTGACAGCGGGGTTCAGCAGAACGCCTTGGGCGGTACCCAGCTCTTGGTGCGTCACCTTCCCGCGGTGGCGACAACCTCAGAGACTCGCCGGCGTCGGCGTTCCCGAAGGGCATCTTCGGGCCCTGCGACACACGGCAAGCATCTCCCAGGTCCAAGCCACGCACCTGATCACTCTGACCCCGACTCTGGCACGGACATCAGCCGCACCAGCACGGGGACCAGAGGCAGCCGAAGCACGCAGGCACGAGCTGAGCGCAGGCGGAGGGCCGCCCACAGGTCCGGCTCTGACTCGGACGCGAGCAGCCGAAGTGAACACATTCGCAGAGAAGTCCTAGCGGCAGTACAGGCCCTGGACATCTCCGCGGTACTCTCGAGAGGACTCGCGCTGCCTGGTGCGACGACATCGGCAGGAGTCTCCCCACCAGGCGACCCTCAGGGCAGCGCACAGGGCCTGACGGCGGACCATCTACACGAGGCAGACGCGGTCGCCAGCGTAACCCCTCCAGTGCCTCAGAGCTCAGACCGCCGCTGAGACCGCTCCTGCCGAACCTCCCACTCAGGGCCGGCCAAATCCCCATAACATGATGGTGGCCCGCCGGCGGCAGTCGATGGAGACGGTGGTGCACGGCGGTGGCAATCCCGACTCAGAGCCCAAAGACTCCAGTCCAAGCGACTCGCCACCAGGCCCCCCTAGTGATCCACCTCAGGATCCCCCTGACGATCCCGCACCAGAGCCCTCCTACCCTCAGTACCCAGAGGTCAGAGCCCTCTTCGTCACCCACGATGGTGGGTCATTGTGGGTGCATCAGTCAGCTGGGGTGCGAGGCGCGGCAACCGTCTCCCTACCATGGGACGAACGCCGCCGGGCTGGGGTGCAGGGCGACGCCATCTTGTTCAGGATCATGCACCTGCTGGGAGCGCCGCTGACTGCATATGCGCGCATGGGGGGCCGGCTACACCATGCACCCCTACCCCTTACCAACCCTCGTGTGGAGACTTGGGTCCTTATGGTCGACCGCGAGGTCATGGATATGGCAATGGGGGACCCAGCCGCGGCCAATGTGCGGTCTACCAGCATGGGGCAGCCAGTATGGGAGTGGATCCCTGCTACTGCGCGGGAGTCGGAGATGCAGAACTTCGATCAGGACGGGCTCGCCGCGTGGTCGGAGGTCAGCAACTCCGATTGGTACCGGAGCATGAGCGTGGTGGCCGCACAACCATCCACACCCCTGCCCTTCCATACACCTCTTCCACTCCCCGCACCACCGTCAGCCCCTGCATTACCGCCCACTCCGACCGCAGTCCCCACAAATCCCGCGCCTGCGCCTCCGCCCGCGCATGCCCCGGGACCACCACCCCCTGCCCGTTTTCCCCATTCCGCCGCCGCAAACCCCGTTCACCCTGCCGCTACCGTGAACCCTGTTCACTCTGCCGCCGCTGCAAACCCCGTGCTCTCTCCCAGCGCCACCCCCTTTGTTCCAGGCATCGTCCGTCTGCCGCAGGGCACTAACCTGCGAGCATCTCCAGACGAGGTCCGCCTGGAGCACAAGACCAAAGAGATGGTGCTAAAGCTGGTCAAGAGCGTCACCAGGTTCCCCCGCTCCGCGTCCGACACAAAATCGGCCGACAAGGAGGGCCTCCTGACGCAGTTGGAGCACTACTCCCACATGGTGCGGAAGGTATTCCAGGAGGCCATCGTGATCGAAGAACTGACCACTCCCAGTTGTACGCCATCAGTATCAGCGTACCAGGCGAGTGTGCCAAGCCTTCTTTGGAGCTTCAAGGAGTACACTCTTCAAGACCAGCAGAGAAAGTTCTTGGAGCGCGCGGCGGGGACCTTTGGGTCCGAGCAAGCTTGGCACCAACGCTACGGGGACCTGGATGTGTTCTTCAGCGATCTGGCGGTGTGCTCTCTGACGCAGGCCTACCTGGAGAACGCACACGGCGAGGCCATTGCCCTGAAGCAGGCGGTGAACGAGACCGCGGCGGAGTATTTCTCGCGACTGGAGACCCGCATGGCCTCCGTCAACTTCTTGGCCGGTAGAGTCCCAAATTGCGTAGAGATGACCAACTTGTCGATGCTCTCTACGTACCGCCGGGGGCTGAAATATGCACCCAAGGTGATGCGGCGCCTGAGAGCCATCCACTTGGATGTCTCCAAACCAGAAGAGTGGGAGAGGAAGGCCGTCGTTGACGACATCCCAGGCACCCACAACGCCTTGTTGAAGATTCGGGAAGTTGCTGAGGAGGTGGAGAGTGACATTGACACGGAGGCGGCTCAGAGGCGCTCTCAAGACCGTCCTCCCCGTGCTGTTTCCTTCGCTAACCCACCACCTCGCACCCCCTTCTACAGGCGTACCCCCTCTTCGAACCGCCCAGCTCTTGCCATGCTGGAGAACGGGCCTGCCACCACCGTCGCCGCGGCAGTGACTCCTTTGCCACCACCACCGGGCCTCTCCCGCCCTGATGCTCCGAAAGTCCGCCGGTGCTTCGCCTGTGGCTCTGCGGAGCACATCGTCCGTAACTGTACGGACGAGGCTAAGCTCAAGGAGTGGAGGGCCAATGCACCCGCTCGACTGGCGAACTCCCCTGGGTATGTAGCCGCCGTCGTTTGGGCCATCGCGCAGCAGGAGGACATCTCCTCGGTGGATGGCGTCCCAGAAGAGTTCTCCGAGGAGGTCCTGGCTCTCGCTACCTGTGAGGACGAGCAGAGCTATCAGACCCTGGCGGCCCTTGCGGGCATCGAGCTTGTGGAGGGTGACGGCCTTCCCCTGGTGGAGAACGATGAATGACTGGCCGGCGGCCAGCCCCAGACCCTGCCCTTCCGGGAAGTGAGGTCTTGCCCTGATGATCAGACCCTCTCCGCCCTGGAGAAGCGGTCAGAACCAGTGGAACCCCGTCGCGCCCGAGGACGCAGAGACCCTTGGGGCCAACGTCCCCACCCCAAGAGTGTGGCCTTCACCTCTGGGACCCGCTTGCGACGCACCTACCGCTCAGCTGGTGCCCCATCGCCGCCGAGGGATGACTTGTCCAGCCACCCTCTCGCAGGAAGCACCCCCTTCGATGAGCCGTCGCTACCTCTTGATGACGGTCCCGCTTATACACAAGCGAGGATCGAGGGTCGGAGGGGACGGCGACTTCCCCGGCACAGACCCCCCATTATGGGCAACAACCGCGGAGAGCCCCGCGACCTTCGCCCCCGACCGCGTGTTGTCCTACCGTTGCCCATCTATCAGTCCAACCTCGCAGACCCACGGAAAAGGCTAACTGCGTGGCACTGGAAGAGAGATCTGTACTCCCTCCCCCTCGAAGTCGCCATGCAGAAGGGCCGCAGAGCTCTGCGCAAGTCCCCAGAGGCTGCCAAGGACCTGGTGGATAAAATGTCGGAGCGCGTCCGCAGCCGTGTACACTCTGGGAGTCGATCGCCAAAGGCGCGCGTGAACCGCGCCAACCAGCTGGCAGAGAGGATACGCATTGCCCGCGAACCTCAAGATCGCAAGGAAGGCCATCTGCGCATAGCATTGTGGCACCTCCTTTCACACGACGGTCGCCAGCAAGTCCCCGAATCCTCTAACACCAGCTCCCACGACCTCTACGCGGCTTGGAGAGAGCTGTCGCCTGCCGAGCAGCAAAAGGCAATCGCCACTTCGAGTCCAGACTCTTCCCCAGGTAGCAGGCTGTGGGAAAAGGAGGGCGCACGAAGAGCAGCAGCGAGGTCTTCGACATCCCTCTGCACCCTGGACACCGAAGTGGGCACGATACCTGGGACAGCGGGAGATGTGGGTTTACCTGGTGCCTGGTGCAGTCTGCACGCAGTACACCAGTACAAGATGAGGAAGCTGGGTCCCAGCCCCTTGGGAGCATCCCCTCCATCATCCTCACTGGCCGAGCCCACAGCAGAGACCACATCTTCGCACCATGATAACGCGCCGGCCACTCCGGGAGGAAACCCCGAAGGTTCATCCTACTGCTCAGAGGCGGAGGAGACCTCCGCACCCAGTTCGCTTTGCTTCACCCAGCAGATGACCACCGTCAAAACGCATGAAGCGGATGAAGCGCCACCCTGTCTCGACAGCCACCCCATCGCTGAAGACCCTGAGGTGATGGAAGAGGAGTCCTCGGTCAACTCGCTCTGCTTCACCCAGCAGATGGCAGCAGCTGGGACCCCTCAGACGAGAACTGACCACCAGAGCTCCCACCAGCTCGCCCACAACTCCCCTGCTGGCAGCCCTCAGCATGACGAGGATCCCCATGGCAGTCTCACCAATAGTGTCGCTACCCACGTGAGCCCCACAGTAAGCGGCACTACCCATGTTAGCCCTACCACCAGTGGCACTACACATGTGAGCCCTACTACCAGTGACACCACCCATGTGAGCCCCACCACCAGCGACACCACTCATGTCAGCCCCACCTCGAGCGAATGCACCT